>JARSSU010045939.1:0-14661 GCA_029619165.1 Eurosta solidaginis
TAGACTGATAAATAAATAAATAAACTTCGGCGCAGAACGAATTTGACATTTGTCCATCGAATTTACAAAAATAAAGTACATGGAATGTTTATTTATGTTTGTAGGTATGTCACCATGCTGCCACTTTGTATCGCTCCGCCATGATCACTCTCAATAAAGAAGAATATGTATAAATGTTCGCGTCGAACATCATACAAAAATAACTACAAATTCCCATAAATGGTTGCATCGAACAATATTTCTGTACATGGCATCATACAGCTCTCTCAAACGCATCCTACAGCTCTCTAGAACGTATTCAATCACACATATGTGATCGTGCGCAGGTTCAAGAGAATGCTGTGCAACAAAAACAACAAAAATAAGATTTTGTAACGAATTTACTTGCAAATCCTCTTATTTGCCCTTTTTGCTAAGTTCGATCACTAAACTGTTGAATAAATAGCTCCAATATTGAATAATGGAAAAATGGGCTTTCTTAAAGTACTTCACAATAACACTTATACTTTGCAACTAGCTTGCTTAACACCCAAATTGATTGATAGCTCAAATGAAACTCTTCTTCGCCTCTACTGTCGAGCCTTTTATACTTTTTGATTTCTCATTGCATACTTCCAGGCTTTTCCATTCCAGAACTTACTAGTTAGTTTCAGCTACAAAATCGCCAGCCACTACTACGTTTATAACTTCTCATTTGAGTAATACTTGCACAAATTATTGCCCTCTCTTGTGACAACTCAGATAAGATATATGCATGTGTTTGTGCATTGGTTCTCCGCTGCTTGTATACGTACATATGTGTAGACGCAATTATTGATTCGTTTATGTAGATACATAATGAGTGAATTATTGATGTGAATTCACGCCACTGCTGATCGGCCTGGAGATGGCAGTACCCCTTAGTGTTGCTAATACTCGTAACAATATTTTGCGGTTTGGCTAGTTGAATTTTTGGTAAGGTGCTAAATAGTACCAACTATTCAAATTTGGCTAACTCAAATTACAGTGGGTATTCAAAATAAGCGTCCTAAAGTTCATTAGGGGTTTTCTTTTAGCCTATTTGCTTATATTGAATACATTTAGTGATTTCATTAATTTTTTTTTGAGAAAAATTCAAGTAAAATATACAATTTCTTAGCAACATTTTAGGCATACGAATCAATGTTTCTAAACTTAACTTGATTCTTCTTCATACTTATTTTTTAGTTCGAGTTCGATTTCTTTATAGTTTTCAAATACATTTTATGTCTCTATATTACTAATCTATTATGTATAATACTAAAACGAATTTAAATTTTAAATTAAATTATTCAAATTTCCTAATATGTTTTCGGATTTTGTTAGAAACCTCCGACGATGATGAAAACTGGCAATTTTGGGTGTCTTGGCTTGTTTAAAATATGGCTTACTGGATTATCAGCTACTGGAGAATATTTTGAGATTTTTGCCGCGATCGCAAAAGCGGGTTTAAGTAAAAGGGGGGTTGTTTGTGATTCACACAAGTAATCCACATGTATATGATACAAAATTGATGGCAAATGAATTTACAAAAAATGTGGTTTTTACGGAAAATCTGCGGATGAAAAAGATACCGCTCTTTTGGATTTATGCTCAAATTATTTGCACCACATATATATCACAATAAGAGGGGTAAAGGGAGTTCTATCATTTAATAAAAATGTGTACACTTACCTTGTATCTCTCCTTATAATTTTGGGCTCAAAATATACTGGTTACCGGAGGACAATTTATGAATTGATATTAAGTTTTAATTCGCACGGGTGTCCTATTAATAGGTTAGCCTTAATGTGAAATCACAAATTATAAGCTTTATATAGCTTCAAAAAGATGTGCCATGGGGGATATTAAAAAAAGTTATAACTTTTTAACACTCGGCGTGAAAAAGCGTGTTTTATATTGACAAATTTGTCACAAGTCAATCACTGCACTCTGATTTTAAAAACTTTAAAACTTTATGGCGCCTATATGACTTTGAAAATGTACCCGAACGACTAGACTTTGCAAATGTTTCTGACGGAAAAGGAAAAGAAGGAGCACTCTTTTCGGAAGTAGCTTTTGAGCTGCATGTTGCTGTTGAAATGCCATGAGGATTTGTTATTGATCGAAAAAAAAACATCCACGCCTTGCGGAAGAATTTAAACGCGGTATGTTTGGAATAAGAAGAACATTTAACCCCTTTTCGCGTATTCCAATAGATCTAACTCTAGAACAGACCGTGAATGCTGATTCAGCAAAAAGATTGACAGGAGTAACACACTTTACGAAATCGATCAGTGCTCGACAGCGATGGGCTAAAAGTCATGGTTTGAGATCATATATAATTTCTCATGTGTTTGATTACTGGGGATTGAAAAAAATTCAGGATGCAACATCGAAATTAGAAAAGTACCAAATAGTTAAAGATTCTGAAAGTGTACTTGCATTTATGAATAAATTGAAAAACAATTTGAGCCCGTTTGATACAGAAAAGTTGGATAAAAATCTACTATATAATATAAAAAGTGGTCGTACCGCACCTAATTTCTTCTGAATGTAGAAAAGAAAGGACAAGAACTCCGAGAAACATTTATAATAGAGTGCTCACAAGATGATCGAAGATTTGGATCTACTATAAAGCAGAACAAAATAATGAATTTCACAAGCTGCAATGCAAAAAAGAAAATCGTTATAAATAATAAAGTGCAAGAAGTACGCATGCAACGTGATTTATTCGGCCGTATGTTGGGAATTTCGATGGAAAGCTTAACTGACTTGGGGAAGATATTACTCCGATGCCTCCTTCTTTATGCCATTCAGATGGAACGATATGTGATACTAAAAAAGCTGTCATGATGAAAATTCTTCGGTGTGATTCACCTTTGCCAGCGCATATCGATGTTGTAATTGTTGACGGTTTCTTTTTAATGCACACGATGAAAGACGTACCGCAATCGGTAATCTTTCTAAAAAAATTCTTCAAATTCTCACTAGTTACAATGCATCATGTGTGCATATTATTTTTGATGTGTGCGTATTATTTTTGATACTGCTCCCCATTTATCAAAGATTATGAGCGTTCATTAAGAAGAAGTTCCAAAAGTAATCATGAATACGTCATATATGATCCAGAACAGGCGAGGACGAATGACTTTGCAACAGAGCATAGAAATGATCGGTTTAAAGAGGCTCTCGTAACTTTCTTAATATCTCATTGGCAAAGTGATGAGGGAGCTCCTTTTATACCAAACAAGACAGTTGTCTTGAATTATCTGCGATGTTATGAGTATAGTCTGAATGAAAATGATAATGTTCTTCGAGGGGAGAAACACGAATTTTTCTGTCCATCGCATGAAGAAGCAGATTCCAAAATTATTTATCACGCATCCAAAATGAATCCAGACACGACTTTTGTTGTCAAGTGCTCTGATACAGACATAACTATTATCATGTTAGGTAATATTCATAAAATTTCTGCGAACATTTACATCGAATGCGGAACTGCAAAAAAACGACATATTATTAATGTAAAAAATCTTCAAGAAAGGTTAGGCTCGAATGTATGTAGAGCACTGCCTGGTTTCCATGCAATTACTGTGTGCGATTAGGGACGGAAAATAATAATTTTTTTTTCGGAGTCGAAAAGGTCCTGGTCAAAAATTTGTCCTAGGTGGTGAAAATGTTTGAGTTCCCAGGTATCCCTATAGCAATATCATGTTGAATCATGCATCCTTTTTTTTCATGGCATTTCAACAGCCATCGGGTAAAGTTAACTTGATTAAATATCTGAATATATCTGAGGGGGCCCGCGATTTAGAGGTACTATGACATTTTTTTTTAATTCCGTAAAGTCTTTAGTTGGTCCATGTGCAATTTTTAAGCCGAATTTCAAAAGCAACGAAAATCTGCATTTCGTTTTAATATTATAGTGAAGTGTGAAAAATATAAATCTATATATATTAAAAGAGAGGCTAAAATGTGTGTTAGTTGGTCGCCGGTGTTTGAAGAGATGCGTCGGTCGATTTTGTTCGAACTTTCACACATATTGCGTAAACCTCACGCGGTAGTTACTACATAGGTTTGTTTGCGATCGACGTACAGGGTCTCGAGATATAGGCCTAAACGTGGGCCGGTGAATGCCTAGACAGTGTTTATACAATATGGATGTCAAATGAAAGCTTTTGGTGAGTGCTTTAGTATTATATTATCCAGAGACGGACTGTGACTGATACACAGAGTGGGACTGGGACTGAGACTCGAAGTGGGACTGGAATAAAATACATACCAGTTTCAATTATTTAATAAAATGATTGTCGAAAAGTATACATTTCTTTAAACTTATTTTGCAGTAATACGACTAGTTAGAGTTAAATATAAACAAATCTAAGTAAAATTTACATATTAATTAGTCAAATAGCCGCGCGCCGCTGGCCGACGATCGCGCCTACTCTCCTCGATATCTCGGGATTGCTTCCATTTTATCTTCTGGCATTTTGCAGGAACTCTTTTGAAGGCATAATAAATAAATAATATGATTGCCAGAAGTGTTCCTCAACATGTAAATTTTGCAAAATTTACGCAACTTGGTCGACTTCTGGCAACCATTTTGCTTCCAGTTACGCTTCTGGCGATTTTTTTCCTATTACAGGTAAGTGTACTGAACTCCTCAAAGAATTTTCAGCCTGTCCGTTAACAGTTTTTTAAGAAAAAAAAATATGAATATTTATCCGCCCGGCCATGCGTACAGCTTCCAGTGCGCCTTCTGGCGGTCGGGCTTTCGGTCCGCAGTTACTATTGGAACCTTTTCCAGGTGAGATATTCCTTGGACCGAGTCATGTTGCTATCTCAGTAGCCAGCTCTCCGTCTATAAGTAGATAAATCGGTTAGAAAAACATATGTTTTTGACATGGGCTGTGTTAGTTAGTGTTTTGAAGTTAGGACAGTGGTGGCAAAATAAGAATATGTATATGAACAAAAAAAAATCTAAAGTCTGCTGTAAATAAAAAAAAATTAAAATTAGGAAGAATGTGTTGAGGCCTTGTACTACGGAACAAATATATGGGCTATTCACGTTAGCCTCCGTATCAAGTTATCTGTTTAAAAATTATTTTTGTCAATATATTCTATTTTTGTTATAGAGTAAAAAAAATAACTAAATGAGCTGATAACCTGAAAGGCACGCTTACGTGAATAGTACAATACAATTTTTTGGAATTAAAGTTAAATTAACTGATATGACAGGGGCGAAGGAATTACTATTCATATACCAAAGGAGTGAAAATGCAATTAGCTAAAAAAAAAGAATTTTGTAAATTAAATGATCCTGAAAGGGTCCCAAAATGATACCGAAATAGTACCGAAATGCCGCATAATGTTTTCTTAACTTTTTTATGTTTTCCAGATAACCCAAATCCAAGGACAACTTATAGTTCAACTCTTAAGAAATATTTATAATTCGACATCTAGTCAGATCTGACGGTATTTAACGATTTTACACAGTAAAAAATTTTCATTTTCAGATCTGACGGCATTTAGTGATTGTACACTGCAAACTATACTTATTTTTAACTAATTAAAATATTGTTATAAAGCCATATGTCAGTGTGTAAACACTTTCTTCATTAACAAACAAAAAAATTCATAACAGTAAACAAAATATATTTCCTTTTGACTTACGTAGAATCTTTGTTGTTATTCAAAAGTGTTAATTAAAATTCGAAAAGTTTTATTTGATTAGTCAAAAGCCCTTAATTAGTCAAAAACACTTGAAGCACCATAAGTCAAATATGATTATAGCCTTTACCCGCGGCCCGTCCGCAAGGAGAAAATAAAATATATGGGTTACTCACGTTAGCCTGCTTAAAAACTATTTTGTCTAATGTATTTTATTTTTGTAATAGAGTAAAAAAAAAGAACTAAATGAGCTGATAACCTAAAAGGCACGCTTACGTGAATACCACGATACAGTTTTTTCGAATTAAAAAAATATGTTTTGTTTTTAAGTTAAATTAATTGATATAACAGGGGTGAAGGAATTACTATTCATAGAACAAAGGAGTGAAATTACAATCAGCTAAAACCAAAGAGAATTTTTTAGATGAAAATAGTGTTGCTTTTGCGGGTATTTAGTTGGTTAAAATATTACAAAAAGTGTAATTATAATTATTATAGGACCATTTAAAAAAAATCAAAAATACACAGAACGAAAAAGCTGTGTTAGATATTAAAGATAAAACATACCGAATTTTAATTACGAATAATTTGTAGCGAATCCATTGCCATAAAAGCTCATAATTTAAAAGGCATGTGTACTGAACTACCGGTGTCGAAGTGTCTTTAAATGATCCCAGAAGTGTCCCAAAATGATACCAAAATAGTCCCGAAATGATCCCGACAAATCCCGATAAACATCCAGAAATGATCCCTGAAGGATCTCCAAATGATTCAGAAATGAACCTGACGGAATCCAGGACGGATCCCAAAAATCATCCAGAAATGATGCTGGAAGAACACCAAATGTTCTCGAAAAAGTGCAGAAATAATCCCGACGGGATCCCGAAAGCCATCCAGAAATGATACAGGATCCCCAAATGATACCGGGATCCTGAAATGATCTCAGAAAATTGATATTGAAATAGTCCAGAAAAATTCACGAAATGACCCCGTCGGGATCCCGGACCGTTTCCAAAAACCATCCAGAAATGATCCGGAAAGGATCCCCAAATTATCCTGAAATAATCCCGGAAGGATCCCAGAAATGATCCTTAAAGAGTCCCCAAATGATCCCGAAATGACCCTGATGGGATCCCAGATTGATCCCGAAAGCCCTGCAGAACTGGTGCCGGTAAACTCTCCAAACGATCCCGAAATAATGCGGCAAATGTCACGAAATGACCCCAACGGTATTCCATAAACCGTTCAGACAGGATCCCTGAAGGGTCCCCAAATGATCCCGAAATAGTCCCGAAAAAGTCCCTAAATGCCCCGGACGGATCCCGACAACTATCCAGAAATTATTCCGCAAGGGTCCCAAAATGATTTAGAAGTAGTCCCGAAATGACCCTCACTAGATCCCGGACGGATCCTGAAAACCATCCAGAATTGATCTATGAAGGGTCAGCAAATAATCCCGAAATACTCCCAAAAAGTCCCAAATTGTTTGTGACGGAACCCGCTATATCCCTGAAAAGGGTCCGAAAGTACGCTGAAGGGATTCCATATGGATACCGAAAAACATTCCGAAATAATGCCGGAAGGGTCTCCAAATGATCTCGAAATAGTCCCGAAAAAGTTCCGAAATTACCCTGACGGGATTCCGAAAACCATTCAGAAATTACTCTGGAGGGATCCCCAAATGATCCCGGAAAAGTCCCGAAATAACTCTGACGGGGTCTCGGACGAATCCCGAAAATCGTTCAGAAATTATCCCGAAATGTTCTCAAAATGATACCAAAATATTCCCGAAAAAGTCCCGAAATAACTCCGACGGGATCCCAGACAGATCCCGAAAATCATCTAGAAATTATACCGTAGGGGTCCCAAAATGATTCCGAAATAGTCCCGAAATGATCCTGACTGGATGCCGGACGGATCCCTAAAAACATCTAGAATTCATCTCTAAAGGGTTCGCAAATGATCCCGAAATAGCTCGGAAAAAGTCCCAAAACACCCCTGACGGGATCCCGAATGGATCCCGAAAACCACCCATAATTAGTCCCTAAAGGGTCCGCAAATTATACCAGAAAAATTATTATATCAGAAAAAGTCGCTACTGAAATAGTCCTGAAAAAGTCCCGAAATTACCACGACGGGATCCCGAAAACCATCCACAAATTATCCCGGAAGGATCCCCAAATGATACCGGAACAGTCTCGTAATGACCCTGACATGGTCCCGAAAAAGTCAAAAAATAACCCCGATGGGATCCCGGACGGATCCCGAAAACTATACAGAAATTATACCACAAGATTCACAAAATGATCCCGAAATTGTCCCGAAAAAGTCCCGAAATGACCCCGTCGGGATCCCGGACGTATCCCAAAAACTATCCAGAAATGATGCCGGAAAGGTCGTCAAATGATCCCCTAATAGTCCCGAAATGACGATGACGGGATCCCGGACGGATCCCGAAAACCATTCAGAAGTGATGCCGGTAGGTACCCCAAATGATCCCAAAATAGTCCCGAAATGACCCTGACAGGATCCTGGGCGATTAGAATACGGAATTTATTTATTTTTGGTATTCCTTTTGTGCTTTTCACATTTTTTAGGTTTCGTTAAACTGTGCTGCCACCTTTCTGCTATTAAAACGAAATTTAAATGTCATTTATTTCGAGTCGTTAAAAATAAGTTAGTGAATAGTACAATCGATAAGGCAGGAGACAAAATCGATAATTAAAATCTCGACTAATCGCATTGTTATAAGTTAGTGAATTCCGCTACAGAAGCGACGCTACAATTCTGTTGCAAACTATACTAATTTTAGTTTCACAGCATGAGTTCATTTCTGGTTTGAAATCTTAGCGATGATTGATCGTGTGCAGCTTAGATTACAAGATCCGGAGATGAATTTTAGAGAAGCGTATCATCATCTTAAATCATTAGCGACTGAATTATCCGAAATTGGAGACACTCTCTGTGAAGAAACAATAGAAAAAGCGAAGTCTCTTTGTGAAAAATTGGATATTGATATATGTAGTAAAACGTGTAAGAAGGCACCGCAAAATGACGCAGATTCGGCTAGAGATGTTGGTCTTTCTGCAGAGGATTGACCGGCCTAAAATCTTTTTGGAGATTATCGCGCCTTATATCTATTTGTTTATTTATAATTTTCGGATGAAAGTGCCTGCTAATATTTTAACCTCATTATAGATAAGAACAACAAAAGGTTTATAAAGCTTTTTCAAATAACATTTCCATATAAATTTCCTTCTATAGGAATAATAATGAAAATTTGAAATCATGTGTACAAACAGTTTCTGCTCTACCAAAACAACAAATTCAGTGTCACTATTGATATTAGAGAGAAATATTATTAGTCCACGTTTGGCAAATATTTTGATATCAAAAGAAAATTTCCTTATAATTTTTTGTTTCTATATTTGCACAATTGAATGCAGTATCAATACGTTCAGCGTATTTTTAAAGAATAAACAGAGAACTCCACTAATTAGTGCTATCTGTTTCCAAATTGATAACGTGTTCTATCGTATACTGACACAAAATCAGACTGACTACTAACTACTCGAAGTTAAGTGGGTTGACATAATCAAGCAGTGGCAGATTTACCGGGGGTGGGGGCGGGTTTGGGTTCCGTGGACATGTTCATAGAAAGTACCAAAGTTAAAATGACGGTGATACCGGTAAAACTTAAATAAATTTTATTAAGAATATCAGCACTGACCGATTTTGGCTACTAACCAATTTTCATGTCGTAAAAAAGGTACGAAAAATACTTTAAATTTGCTTCAGCTTGTAAAATGGGCATCTCAAGCTTCATAATTAGAAAATTGAAGAAGATTTAAACACATACAGCATAAAGAAATTAATTTTCCCATAACTATTTCTCTACAAACGCCTAGGTTTTTTGAAAAGCTCTTCAAGTACTTCGTTTACAGAAAGTGGTGTATCAATATGGATATTCAATGAAGCGAGTCCATTCAAACGTTCTTGACTGATTGTACTCCGCCAATATGATTTTAAACTTTTGAGGGCAGAAAATGTGCGTTCTGGTGTTGCTGCCGAAACCGATAGAACGGCTAATATGCGCAATATCTTATTTACATGTTCGAAAGCATTTGGATTCATCATCTGAAAAAATAAGACAAATAAGAAATATAGCATACAAATTTTGTAGGTAATCATCAAAATTGTACCCACTCAAGTGCATCAAATACGTTTCTAAAATTCTGACCATCGACTCGCTTTCTCCACATTTTGACTTCCATTGCAAACTCGGTTTTGGAACAATTCACAACACTTTCATAAAATTCATGCAGTTTATTGCATTTTTCAGCGTTGTATTCATTTTTGGGGAAAAAACACCGAAATTTTCGAAAATTAGTTGGTGTTTCATGTAACTGCTCTTGATATGAGTTATGAATGCATCAAGGGATGGAATATAGAATGCAACTCTATAATAATCTTCGACGCTCTCAGTATCAACGTTCCATCTATTTAATTGATGTTTACTGATGCGTGGTTTCTTGTGTAGCGCAACTCTCTCAAGGGGTTGCCAGCGCATTATATAGCTTCTCCAAGACAATTGTCAACCTCACCTACCCTCATTAACAGCCGAGGGTCTGGCGACCCCGAACTTCTGATGGATCAAGGGGGTGGGAGGGCGGTATGGCCTAGAAGGTTTCACGTGGTCATAACAAATCGTTTCCCGAGATAGTCGGGCTGGTACCTGTATTGTGCTTGTTACCGAAACGTACCGGATCTGCATCCGGCAAAAGACCATCAACATCGATAACACTCCCCTAGGCCTTCGTGGAGTGTCCTTATCGCTACAACAACAACAGCAACGTTGATGCAACGGAATTGCACGCTAGAAATTCAGCTTGAAACTGAGAAGCTTGTGCTGAAGTTTTGTCGTTTTTCCCTTCTGCTATCTCTTCAAAGGCTTCGAATATTGCTGGCTGAAGTTCACTGTCTTTGACTTTCCTTTTATACCCAGCTGTACTTGTACACAGGGTATTATAACTTTGATTGGATAACGGTTGGTTGTACAGGTATAAAAGAATCGAGATAGATATAGACTTCCATATATCAAAATCATCAGTATCGAAAAAAAAATTTGATTGAGCCATGTCCGTCCGTCCGTCCGTCTGCCCGTTAACACGATAACTTGAGCCAGTATTGAGATATCTTCACCAAATTTGGTACACGAGCTTATCTGGATCCCAGAATAGATTGGTATTGAAAATGAGCGATATCGGATGATAACTACGCCCACTTTTTATATATATAACATTTTGGAAAACACAAAAAACCTGATTGTTTTGTGAATAATACACCTAGAATGTTGAAGTTTGACATGTGGACTGATATTGAGACTCTTGACAAAAATTTGGAAAAACATTTTTAAATGGGCGTGGCACCGCCCACTTGTGATAAAATCAATTTTACAAATATAAGTAATCATAAATCAAAAATCGTTAAACCTATCGTAACAAAATTCGGCAGAGAGGTTGCCTTTACTATAAGGAATGCTTTGAAAATTAACGAAATCTGTTAAGGACCACGCCCACTTTTATATAAAAGATTTTTACAAGTGTCGTGGACGAATAAAATAAGCTATATCTTTCCAAAAAAATGGTATTTCATTTCTCAAGTGGATTTATAACAATAAATAGGAAAAACTTTAAATTTAGCAAAATGGGCCTGGCACTGCCCCTTTTATGACTAAGCAATTTTCTGTGTTGCGGGAGCCATTACTCGAAGAAAAATTAGTTCAGAATAGAACCATATGTATATGTATTATTGCGCAGCCTTGTAACAATATTAAGCACACAAAACAAACAACAACAGCATTTTAAGTGTACAGCTGGGTATGTAATGTTCGGTTACATCCGAACTTAGACTTCCTTACTTGTTGCATAATTGAATTTTTTTTCTGGAGAACGTTTTGCCTTTTTGGCTACATCATGTTACAATCAAATATACGACGTAAAATAATGAAGTAACACCCCCTCCCCTGGGAAGTACAATTCTAGATCCGCCACTGTAGTCAAGGTCTTGTGTTAAGTGTGAATGAGACGTTAATTTCCTATAGATTTAAGTGTCAGCTGTCACATATTCATAAAATTTAGAATATTAGAATATAGAAATTGAGTTTACATCGCAACAAATAAAACAACCTTATATTCTACATAGTACCCATAATTTTATTTTTTATGTGTGTCCGACCGTTAACGCGATAACTTGATTTACAATGAGATATCATTACGAAATTCGGTTTATCCTGACCCACTATAGATTAGTGTTGAAAATAGGCGAAATCAAATGATAGTCATGCCCACCCTTCTGACATCGAAAATTTCGAGAAATGGAAACAGTTATAGAACCTTATATTTTCGGAACCTTATATATCATTTACAGAGCTGTTTCCAATTTATTATGGGGGTGTTATCCTAAAATTGGCGACTGGATTATCATTATGACACAAAATGCGAAATTTAGTAAAATTGTGTTAAATGAGCGTGCTGCCGCCCACCTAGAGTGAGGTAAATTTAAGTTCTGCAGAAAAGACAAGTAATCTTCTTATAAATAAATTTTTTTTTGGTTTTTAGCTATGACAAAATTTTCTTAAAAATAGATAAATTTGTATTGAAACACGTATATTTATTTTCACGTTTGTATTTTAAGGAAACATACCCAAAACTTGAAGGTTTCGATATGTTTCAATGTTATGAACTTTGGTAGCATAACGGTTGATCGTAACGGCATAAACCAATTAAGATAAAAAGGGAATTGATTTAGCCATGTCCGAGTAAATAGTGAGATATCTTATTGAAATTTGGTATATGGGATCCTTGGCACTCATCTCACATCGCTATTTAAAATGAGCAAAATCGGATGATAACCACGCCAACTTTTTATGTATATATCATTTTGGAAAACACAAAAAACCTGATTATTTATTAAATAATACACCCAGAGTGCCATTTCTACTACAAATATTTCTGGTTATAAGCCTATAAAACTTGGTAAGTGAAATATCATTGATACAAAACTATTTTTCGCTAAGATATATCTTATTGCTCTAGCATACGACCCTTTAAATAACTTTTATATAAAAGTGGGCGTGGTCTTTAAACAATTCCGTCCATTTTTACTAGAAACATCCTATAAGGAAAGTATTTTATGAAGGAATGCCAATTTTTCTTAGAGTTGTGGCTCCCAAAACATAGAAAATTGCTAGTCGAAAAAAGGGCAGTGATACACCGGCTTTCAAAAAATTTAAGTAAAATAAAGTACCATTGATATCAAGTTCTTTTTAGCAAAGGTGTAGTTTACTATATTCGTCTACGACCCTTTTAAAAGTATTTTGTATAAATGTGGGCGTGGTCCCTAACTAATCTAGTCCAGTTTTTCTTAAAATATTATCTGCTGAAAGGAAAATATGTGTACCAATTTTATCCCTTAATCTTTCTTTGAGTTATTCATTTATATAGTAGCCTTTACCCGCGGCGCCGTCCGCAAGGAGATAAGAAAATATGTTATGACCTTTATTGACTGAGTGTGCAACAGGCACAATCAAGAACGAAGGAGCCGCAGTGCTTCTGGGAAGGTGCAACGCCCACGGCGTGTGCACTGTCGTTTAGGCCCGGAGCTTCAGCTTCGTGGATTCGATAACGCGACCACTGCACAGCACTGCTCTCCCCAGTCAACGGTCAAACACGATAATTATTTTTGCACACTGGGGATATTCACACAGAAATAAAAAAAAGAAGAAAAGAAAACAAACATACGCATTTGCATGCCACACTTCACTAATACGACACCCTCAACTTAGCCTTATGCCTGGCAGCTCTTTGTTGCAACATTTGGTAGCTGCCACTTTACCCACCCTACCTTTTACCTCATTGATTTTGTTGAGGCCCCAATACATTACCACTAATTCCGGTGTCTCAAAGCAAATCAAACAAATTACTTACCCATTATGAATTATTATTATTTGAAACAAATTCAATCCATTATACAATTCGTTTCTTAGTTTAGTTTACCTAAACTTAATTAATGGAATTTACTTTGATTTTTAAAACAAAGAAAATCACTAACCAAAAAACAGTTCAATGAGAAATTATATGGTGGAACTTTAGTTAGTCTCCCTAGAACATTAATTGTATATGGCAATTCAAAAATTGGTTAGTTATACACATGTATGTAAATATGTATTTACGTTAATATATACACTTGTATAAAATTTACAAATTATCAATCAAAAAAAATTTAATTAATAAGGAAAACTACACTTGATATATATATCAACCCATGTACGTATGTGCATACATGTTAATGTACATTCATATTAATGAATAATCAAAAAAAAATATTTTCGATAAACCTTTGCTTAATTTAGTTGATCTACTCTTAATTTGTGAGATTTATTGATATGGTGGAACTATAATTAGTCCTTACGCGAACCCCAAATGTATATCTTAGAACTCAACAAAAATAATTTTGATATACGTATGTATGTAAATGTGTATGTGTGCCTTTATGTACGCATATATAAAAAAAGTCTTATCAACAAAAAAAATTAAGTTGAAAAGACGAATAAATCCAATATATGTACATATATGTATGGCAACTTACATATGTGCATACATATGTATGTATGTAAATGCACATCATTGTATAAATGTGCAATAAAGAGAAAAAATTGTTAACAAAATAATATGTTGAAAATAGGTGAATATATTTAGGTACATATATACGTGGGTAGCTAAATTCATTTTACAAGTATATAGCATTTCTACTTAACTTCCAAGGCCTTCTTGCTTGGAGAAATGGGTTATCATTCCTTAGATAAGAATTGGAATATTTTCTAAACCAACTAAGACAATTAATGGTTTTTAATTTGCAAAAGAAAATCATCAACATCAATTTTACATTCCTAACTCACGTTCTGCATAGCAGATGCAGTCCAATCTGGTA
>JARSSU010045940.1:0-49161 GCA_029619165.1 Eurosta solidaginis
TTTCCCATCTGGTTTCATTTATTCCTACATGGTTATTATTCCCCTCTATAGTTGTCACCATAGCTCTCAACTGAAGTATTTATTTTCGGTTAAAACCCGAACTTAACCTTACCTTACTTGTTTCTAATTAATAAAACTATGTTTTTTTGATTGTTTTTATTCCAGCAATACATTAGCGATAGATTGATACCATCTTTACTTATCATTCGATACGAAAGGATTACGTTTACCATTCCAGGCTGATACTCTTCGCGTCAGCTATCTTCTTAGTTACTGGCAAAAAGTCGCAAAATTAAATTTGACACATGAGCTCTGTTTCGGTTTGGTGTAGGCGGAGCACGCTACACATACCACGGCACCCATCTCTTATTGATAACTTATCCAATATTTGTACTTACAACAGAATAGGAAAATCAATGTTTAACACTTCGTGAAACGTCTGCATACATGATTGTAGCATTTAAACTATTCCGATGTATGACTAAACTTTATGAAAACTTGCGTAGTCATTAATTTTCAATGGCAACTTAACCTGTTTGTCTGACAGTTGATATTATCTAGTAGCCTGCTTGACCGCGCAACGATGAATACTTATTGTAGCGAACTGTTTTGTCAGAAATAGAACTTTTGGATTCAATAAATTCTGTTACAGTTAAACCATGCTCGTTAATCATTTCAGAGATACGTTGATCGTAAACTTTACGTAATGAGCCAATACGCATCATTAATAATAGCAGATTGGTCGCGAGGTGGACACGAAATGACTAACATCATAGCGAACTGATAGCGGGCATGATGTGGGGGTTTCTAAACATTGGAAAAGTGTAAGAGCGTGAGCTATCAGCTGTTAGCAGTTGAGCAGACGGCTTTCGTCTGTGTCCTGGTCGTACGTTGAGGAAATGACCAATGAGACAGTTGTAAACATGGCAGTATAAACCACTGTAACGCAATTGCAACAAAAATTCAAACTTATTAATGACACATAAAATGCATTATTAATTTAATGGCTAATATGGAGTTTAACGTGTGGCGAGCATGCTGTAACTACTTACTACAACTGTTTTATGTAGTAGAAAAATGTTACATCTTAGTATAAGGTTATTTACTGAAAAAAAAGATGACATTAAAACTAGGGAAATAAATATATAAATAATGTAAGGCGCGATTACCTCCGAAGAGATCTAGGCGAGCTGCTCTTCCACATTGCGTCGTGCTGCCTCTTGATTTTCCCTACAATTGGCCGGACGGGACCTACTGTTTTATGCCGACTCCGAACGGCATCTGCAGGCAGATGAGTTTTCACTGAGAGCTTTTCATGGCAGAAATACACCGGAGCGCTTGCACACCGCCGAGGGGCGTCGCCGCTTAGAAAATTTTTCTTCTAATTGAAAAACCTTATTTCTGAATTTTGTATGTTGCTTGCGCCCGGGTGTGAACCCGAGGGCTGACGTGTGGGTAGACGGAGCACGCTACCATCATCACGGTGGCCCCACTAAACTAGAAAGTCCTTTGAAAAAATGTCCTTTTTTAGAACTGAAATACTGGTAAACGTATATGTGTGTAAGTAGCAGAGTATTACATCATGGTATGACTCCATGCGCTATTAGATATAATATGCCTCTGACGCAATAAAACACCATAGTATTTATTCATCATTCTTAAATAAAATGTTGCAATTACATATCAGATCAAAACACAGCGCCAAACATCACTTCATATTGTAGCAAAATAAGCTACGCTGAATCTCACCATATTGCATCTGTTGAATCACAGACAATCATAAGCTACTAATCCCATTACTCATTCATAGAATATTCACTATTCCTCTCTCTGATCATCACATACAAAACGACAACCAGAAATATAGAAATATTTTAGGCCATATAGACACTCGCTTCTATCCGAATGAAATTTTATGAAATCACATTCGTTCATGTATCCTGCAAGGTGAGCGAATTAATATTGAAACTTGCGCACTTTATCAAGCGACCAATGACATGCAATAAATTAATAGTGGGGTGACATAGGCCAGTTACCTTATGACAATTCAAAGGCATCTTTAGGTTATATATACCTGTGCGCAAGTGGAAATTGCACATAGGGTCAAGTAGCCCACTTGAAGCTGGCATATGGCTAATTGGCTTTAGGGCCTCTCTCTATCGCTTTTTTAATCGATTTCCCACTGTTTTATTCGAAATGTTTTTTAGATGCAAACATCAATTAGTCAAACAGTCAAGCATCTGTCAATCCTCCAAGTACATGCAATGGCCGATGTCTGAACGTACAGAAAACATGGAAAAATCAAAATACAAACAAAATACATCGAACTCTGAACTACTACGAACCTACGTTTTAATAGCTACCGACCTAAATTAGAAAACTATTTGGAAGCACATTGATTTTTGTTACTATTGGTAGAATAAAAAATTTATACCATAAACATTTTACTCAATAAATTACCTATATACAATTTAAGGTATTAACAGAATCGACACGCAGAGTAAAAATCGTGAGGCGCTTGACACATTACATATTCCGACCAATTTCGTAATATTCTCAGCGGAATGTGTTACTCGCATGAAAAATTCCTCAATTCTTTTCTCCTAGGGAGGAGAATAATTGGAATAGGAATTCTTTCGAATTTTCGAACTCAGCTGTTTTGTGAATTGAAATTTTGTTGCGCATTTCTTATTTCGTTTAAAAATGAAAAGTTAATTATTGTTGCAAAGTTTCTTTTTGTCCAGTTTGGCATTGAATGTTCCAATTCCAATAAATGGCAGAGAGGACACTTATAATTGCCTCTGATATGCCAGGTTAACAAACGTAAAGGGATACTATACTTGCAACATTAGATGTGCCTAAGCAGCTAACACATGCGCAATGTAAATACCGTCGCACCAAAGTTGTCCTTTAATGTTTTCGTTTTTGTAAATCCAGTGTGATTTTTAAATGTTGCATGGCAAGCACGTCATATCCTCATAAGAAAGTTGTTTGATGGTCTCAAAAGTGAGCAGCATATACATAAATGAATAATTTCAATAAAGAACACAAAAAATTCTCATCTATTACATAAAATAACCTTGTATGTCGCAAACCTAATATGATATAATATTAATTATATATATGTATATATATATTTTTTTTATTTATTATTATATTATTTTTTTTGTATAATACTTAAATATAAATAATTATATATATTTTTTAACTATAAATTGTTCTTTTTTTCCATTTTTTTTCCTTTTAAATTTTATCTTAGTATAAATTTTTTAATTTATTATATATATATATATATATATATTTTTTTAAAGTGTAAAATTTTTCATTCTTTACCAATAACTATATATTAACTTTTTGATTATAAATTTTTTTGTTGCAAATTTGTAAATTTGTTTTGAAATTAGAAATAAAATATAAAACAATGCACAATATTGCATTTCATGTGTCATTCACTGAAATGAGTAATGAATTTGTGCCACAGCAGACATCAACAGAGGAGCATAAGAAGAAGAAGCACGGGCGGGATAACACAAATCCGCTGGAGTTCCTGCTTCATTCAGCAAAGCAATTTTCTGGCGGCCCAGTCGAGTTGAGCTCGCCTTTCTCCATATGCCAAAATCTATTTAAGCCTTCTTAAAAATCTTTAGCATTTCTGGATGGCTGCATCAAATATACCAAGAGCTCTTCTGTTGCTTATGATATACTTTTCTACTTAAAATAAGACTATTGTGTTGTTGTTGTTGTTGTAGTAACAGTGAGAATATTTGTGGTAAACGTACATTCATATTTTAGCACAAATTTGTACAAATAATGCTTCTTTCTTAAAAGAACCATTTCCTTTAACTATTTTGAGGCGTTCCCTTTAATTTAACAAGTGAAAAAAACTCCTATGAAATGGCAGATAAATCCCTTTGCTTCACATTCAATAATACCTACTTTTCTCCCATAACGTTTACGCTTTTCAAAAATTGTTCAGAATAGGATGAAAGGGAGAAGTGAAAAAACTCACAGAGAATTTTTATTTAGAATACGAGGAATGGGAGAAGGGAAAAAACTCGCACGGAATTTTTGTTATGATCGGGCTGATCACAATTATTATATACTATGAAAAATATAGCAAAATAAGCCCCAATCTTTTTACTCCGAATGTGATAATTTTGTTAATACCTTCAATTTTATTATAGGCATTTTATTTTGAGTAAATTATTATATCTTCTAGCAACGTAACATAAAAGTCAGCGTGATTAGAAAGTGATTTTTTTAGAAACCTTTTGAATAAAAGTAGGAATATTGATTTATTTTTTTTCTGCGACGCTGTGGGAGCGCACTGCCTTGAAGTTTATAATAAAATCTTAATATATAAAAAACACGTGTCACACAATTGAGGCCAATGGACTCCTAAACTACTGAACCGATTTTGAATTTGTTTTGCACCCGTGTGTAGTTTGATCTAACTTGAAATATAGGACTAGGTGACTGGGTGACTAGGGTCTCGAAATATAGGCCAAAACGTGGACCCGGGTACCCTAGAGTGTGTTTATAGAATGTGGATATCAAATGAAAGCTGTTGATGAGTGCTTTAGTAGAGGTAATTTCATACCCCTGGGTGACTAGGGTCTCGAGATATAGGCCAAAACGTGGACCCTGGGTACCCCTAGAGTGTGTTTATAGAATATGGATATCAAATGAAAGCTGTTGATGAGTGCTTTAGTAGAGGGTAATTTTCATACCCCTGGGTGACTAGGTCTCGAGATATAGGCCAAAACGTGGACCCGGGTACCCCTAGAATGTGTTTATAGAATATGGATATCAAATGAAAGCTGTTGATGAGTGCTTTAGTAGAGGGTAATTTTCATACCCCTGGGTGACTCGGGTCTCGAGATATAGGCCAAAACGTGGACCTGGGTATCCCTAGAATGTGTGTATAGAATATGGGTATCAAATGAAAGCTGTTGATGAGTGCTTTGGTAGAGGGTAATTTTCATACCCCTGGGTGACTAGGGTCTCGAGCTATAGGCCATAAAGTGGACCCGGGTACCTCTAGAATGTGTTTATAAAATATGGATATCAAATGAAAGCTGTTGATGAGTGCTTTAGTAGAGGGTAATTTTCATACCCCTGGGTGACTAGGGTCTCGAGATATAGGCCAAAACGTGGACCCTGGTACCCCTAGAATGTGTTTATAGAATATGGGTATCAAATGAAAGCTGTTGATGAGTGCTTTAGTAGAGGGTAATTTTCATACCCCTGGGTGACTAGGGTCTCGAGTATAGGCCATAAGTGGACCCGGGTACCCCTAGAATGTGTTTATAAATATGGATATCAAATGAAAGCTGTTGATGAGTGCTTTAGTAGAGGGTAATTTTCATACCCCTAGGTGACTAGGATCTCGAGATATAGGCCAAAACGTGGACCCGGGTACCTCTAGAATTTGTTTATAGAATATGAATATCAAATGAAAGCTGCTGATGAGTGCTTTAGTGCAGAGTAATATATTATCCATAGACGGACTGGGACTGGATTATGACTAGGACTGTGACTGAGACTCGGAGTGAGACTGGGACTGGGGACTGGAATAAAATACATACCACCCTCTGGGAAAGGCAATAAGCGACGCAGAAGAATGAGAAAAAATTGAAAGAAGAGAAAAGAGAGAAGGAGATTGAGAAAGAGATAGAATGAGACGGAGATGGAGATAGATGAAGCGAAAAAGACGGAGGGAGGAGTGAATAAAAGGATTAGAAAAAAGTGAAGAGGAGGGTAGGGTCAGACGGAAAAAGCTTATTAAAATGTATGCAGATTGGCCAAATTTAAGGTAGGACAACGTCTGCCGGATCTTCTAGTTATTATAATAATGTACGATATAGGTTTAAAAAAGGTATTTTACATAGTTTTCAATTAAAATATGTTAGAGTAGATTTCTGAATCAAAATTCAAATACACTGAACTTTGGCTTGGTCATGCAGGTACTTTACCTATTAAATAATCGTTACATAATTTTTGGTGGGTTTTTTTGTATTACTACACAATATGTGCTTATTTGTTTCCCAATAAGCAAAATTTTACTGTAATTAAATTGCAAATATGCCAACAATTCTGAGAGTTTCTCATGATTTATTTATGTACACACGTAAATATGTTGTTCGGTTCGCTTAAAAATGTTATGAATTCAAATTTGGAATTAAATGGCGCCAAATGAATTCAATATTAACTGCTCAAAAACTCCTGTGGGGAAAGCCTTTATACTTACATGGAAAATAGTAATGAAATGTTTAAAAAATTATAATTGTAAATGATCCAAGGTTCGAATACGAGCTGAAGGTCTTTACAATAATTGTTTAATTTAAATTAATATGTTTAGTAATTTATTTTTTATAATTAAAAAAAATTTATTCAAATTAGATTAAAATAAAGATTATTTTACGGTCAACAGCCATAGCTGAAGATACAGATTTATTTCGAGTGTTGCTAAAGTCCAACTCATTATCACCTCCAGGCTCCATTGCGGTAACCATCGACCATAATCACGGTGGTTTGTTAATTGCTTTAATTTTTACTCCTATTCTGTTTCAGCCAAGGCCATTTTCGCAGCGACATCTCTCACCAAATCATTGTAAACATTTGACTTTTTGTTACGAGCATTGACATTTTTCAGGATTTCCTCGTGCTCTGAGACTATATCTACAATTTTTTTTTGTCTTCCTATTTAACTTGCATGATCATTGGTTCCAACACGAGGTAAAGGACTTGAAAATCACTTTTTGTCGTTATTAACAAAAAAAGGACTAGCTTTTATCGTTAAATCATCCCCTCCCCATACGCTGAGATGCGCATTACATCTGCGCCTATGACAAGCCGTC
This sequence comes from Eurosta solidaginis, assembly GCA_029619165.1. Taxonomy (NCBI): domain Eukaryota; kingdom Metazoa; phylum Arthropoda; class Insecta; order Diptera; family Tephritidae; genus Eurosta; species Eurosta solidaginis. Next base: position 6,861 of record JARSSU010045940.1, read on the forward strand.
CTCTGCACCTTTCTTGATCCTTTTGAGCTTCTCTGGTGTAGCCTTGACGTTATTAGCAAGATGTTAGAATAATGGCCGGTTTCGTTTTTCCCCTCTAGTTCGACCATAACTAGATTTTCATTGCTTAAATTTTTATAGCATACACGAGTATAGGTGTTTTCTTGCCATAACTGCAGCTCTGACCTGATCTCTGTCAATGCGTTATCAACGCTCAGTCCAGAAACTTTTCTCAAGATGAGAACCACGGCTCCTTTACCAGCGACATATCAAACAACCCCCTCAAGAGTCAGGAGGAGCTCTGTCGATGCAACTTTACTGTGTCGGAAAGTTTATCGGTAAGATTGCAGCGCCATTGAGCTGTTTACATCTCTCCGAATTTATTTATTTATTTATTTAAGTTGAGTCTTTGAACTTATAGATTCTTACAGACTATATCATGCAATTTTTTACATTAACTTAATCCTAAGAAAAATAAAATCTTAAATGTTAATTAAGGCAGCATAAGGAAAAGTGTAGTCAGCACCTGAAAAAACATATTCAGATCAGCACAAGCCTAGAAATAGGAGCTTTACACCATAAATAGTTCTGAAAAAACCCAATTTTTAAGGGTACAAACTGTCGGAGGTTTCTGCATGGAACATTAAACTGAATTTTATTAAGAAGTGATGGTCAATCAACGGTCCCTGAAATTATGCCCAATTGCAAATAAGCAAGATAGAACGGATCGTCTTTTTGCAAGTGTGGTTAATTCAATTAAAAGACATCGAGATTCATACGAAGACATTGGTTCAGAAAAGTTTAAAGATCGAAGAGCAAATCGTAAAAAAAAACTTTCTAAACACGCTCAAGCCGATTAGAGTGGCCAATTTGGTAGGGCTCCCATATGCCGCATACTCCAATCTCTATCTGACTAAGGTACAATATAGTGACTTTATAGTGTACGGCTAGTGAATGTGGAACAGAATTTGCCACCGCTGCGCCCACGCAATGTATTTTTGCCGCTGATTTTCAGGTGCTCCTGGCCCGTTTCAACCTCCCCTGCTTGTAGCGTTTTATGGTTATTTGAAGACTCCCAGCATCATTGAACTTCCAGGTGCTCGAAGTCCCTTTTTACCTCCCCTGCTTTTAGCATATTGTGGTTATTGTTAAGACTGGCAGCACCATTGAACTGATTGTGCAGCACTTCCACAATTGCGCATATACCCTCGCCTTTTTCCGCTACTTTCAGGTTCTCCAGGTCTCCTGGTTCGCATATCCCCAACTTTTGTAGACATGCGCCTACTGGGGTTACTCCAACCTACTAGTAGCCATAGTAAGGGACTGCTTCACAATTTCGGTCATCTTTTTCTCGGTAAAAATCGGAGTCTCAGCGTTAGATCCCTTTTGAATCAAAGCTGGAGTCTGATCATTACCTCCCTATAGCTTATTAATCTTTCCGTCTTTACTTTTTATGCCTCTATTGCCTCCTCTTTCTGCATTGCAGCTTTTGAGTACATACATGGCATTCTTCAGTACATTAAGCTTCCCTCTTCGGTTTAATACTTACTGTAGGAATGGGGCAGGCTTTTAAAATTGTGAAGGTATTTGAGGGCGCGTTGCTAAATCCATTTAAATCCATTTCCAAATACGTATTCTCTTTATTCAATATAAAATTATCCTTTGTTTCAACTCAGCCAAACCTAGTAATAACATGCAGGAGCATATGTCGCACATAATTGCTTTCATATATAAATATCGTAATATTTTTGTAGACCAACTTTGTGTGCATTAAAAGTACGCGTGTGAAAATTTTCACACAACTTTGCAATTGGATTTTATTAACTGGCAAAAAATTGCTGCAACGACTGCTACAAAGAAACAAACGTTGCATACATACAGGCGCAAAGCATAGTATACATACAGGCGCACAGCATGGTATACACATAGGCGCATAACAGAGTAAAACACCGCCACTTTTGTTGCACTGGCCGCATACGATTGCATGTTTGACTATTTGTTTGGGTGAACAAGCCCCAATGGTACTTGAGCTTCAGTGATTTCAATTAAATTGAAATCAATTCAATATTGCACAGTTTCAGTGCATTTAAAGTGAATCTGAGCTGTGTTGACCAATCGGCCAACAAGGCGACCCAACCACCCATCAATACGCAGTCAGTCGAGCAAGTAAAGCGATAGCTGAGAATAGTTATTTATATGGGTGAATGGTGTGCTGGCTCTAGCAGCAAACTACATAAATATATTCACATAAAACTACACACAAGTCCCAATGCGTCGATCACCTGCTCCGACTGTCGCAACGTGTTTGTTCCAGACGAGCGCCTTACTATTTGACAGTCGAGTTGTGCGAGTTTATCCATTAACTTGTGAATGTTCCAACTAACTGCCCATTAACTTGGCCCAATGTAAATTTGAAGGGACAGCGACAATTGCTATAATTGCTGCAATATTAACATACCGCACTGAGTGGACTCCTACAAGATACTCTCACTCACATATGAGTTGAGTAGGGAATAGAGGCAAAATATAGCTAAGCACACACACAAGTCACTTAAATGGGTTAAATATCATAAATAATTTGATTAACACTAATTGACTATGTAAGAGTGTGTGTGTGCATTAGTGTAGCCCCAGCTGTCAACGCCTTCAAAATACAATCACACATGCATGTATGTGTGTTTTCTAATACTTTTGCTGACGGTATGAGTTTGTTAGTAACTTCCTTTCTTGATTGATTGACTACTCGCAGGCCATTGGCATTTTGTTGTTGGTTGAGTGAGCATTCTAATATTTGTTTACATTGCTTTACGAACGAGTGAACATATATTACACACACATACTACATGTGTAGGTATATATGTAAGTGTGTAAAAATATTGATTTTGTCCTTGATTAAATCATTATCAAATTTGAAATCATGCGGAAAGTTATGTCAGTGCCTAGGGCGTGATTTGATTTTATTAATACAATGAAGTGAACTTTGGAAAATTATGTTAAAAACAATATGAAATATTTATGCATAGTAGATATAAATATAAATTTATTAGTACATAGATATAAAGAACAAGTAAGGAAGGCTAAGTTCGGGTGTAACGGAACATTACATACTCAGCTGAGAGCTTTGGAGACAAAATAAGGGAAAATCACATTTAGCAAAATTAACCTAGGGTAACCCTGGAATTTTTTTTTATGACATGGGTTTAAAATGGAAGGTATTAAAAATTACTTTAAAAGGTAGTGGGCAATAGTTTTATAGGTGGACGCTATTTCGGGATGTCGCCATAAAGGTGGACCAGGGGTGACTCTAGAATTTGTTTGTATGATATGGGTATCAAACGAAATGCGTTAATGAGTATTTTAAAAGGGTCTGGGCCTCAGTTCTATAGGTGGTCGCCTTTTCGAGATATCGCCTTAAGGTGGACGAGGGGTGACTCTATAATTTGTTTGTACGATATGGGTATCAAATTAAAGGTTATAATGAGGAGTTTAAAAGGGATTGGCCCTTAGTTGTATATGTGAAGGAGGTTTCGACATATCGACCAAAATGTGGACCAGGGTCACCCAGAAGATCATCTGTCAGGTACCGCTAATTTATCTAAAATATAAAATTCTTCTGTCACGGTTTTAGAGGCTGAACTCCTCCGAAACGGCTGAACCGATTCTCATTAAATTTTGTGAGCATATTGGGTAGGTCTGAGAATCGGCCAACGTCTACCTTTTTTTCGCTACGTGTCTAGGGTCTTGAGATCAAAACGTGGACCTGGGTACCCTAGAATGTGTTTATACAATATGGATATCAAATGAAAGCTGTTGATGAGTGCTATAGTACAGGATAATTTTCATACAACTGGGAGGCTAGGGTCTCGAGATATAGCCCAAAACGTGGACCCGGGTACCCCTAGAATGTGTTTATACAATATGGATATCAAATGAAAGCTGTTGATGAGTGCTATAGTACAGGATAATTTTCATACAACTGGGAGGCTAGGGTCTCGAGATATAGCCCAAAACGTGGACCCGGGTACCCCTAGAATGTGTTTATACAATATGGATATCAAATGAAAGCTGTTGATGAGTGCTATAGTACAGGATAATTTTCATACAACTGGGAGGCTAGGGTCTCGAGATATAGGCCAAAACGTGGACCCGGGTACCCCTAGAATGTGTTTATACAATATGGATATCAAATGAAAGCTGTTGATGAGTGCTATAGTACAGGATAATTTTCATACAACTGGGAGGCTAGGGTCTCGAGATATAGCCCAAAAACGTGGACCCGGGTACCCCTAGAATGTGTTTATACAATATGGATATCAAATGAAAGCTGTTGATGAGTGCTATAGTACAGGATAATTTTCATACAACTGGGAGGCTAGGGTCTCGAGATATAGCCCAAAACGTGGACCCGGGTACCCCTAGAATGTGTTTATACAATATGGATATCAAATGAAAGCTGTTGATGAGTGCTATAGTACAGGATAATTTTCATACAACTGGGAGGCTAGGGTCTCGAGATATAGCCCAAAACGTGGACCCGGGTACCCCTAGAATGTGTTTATACAATATGGATATCAAATGAAAGCTGTTGATGAGTGCTATAGTACAGGATAATTTTCATACAACTGGGGAGGCTAGGGTCTCGAGATATAGCCCAAAACGTGGACCCGGGTACCCCTAGAATGTGTTTATACAATATGGATATCAAATGAAAGCTGTTGATGAGTGCTATAGTACAGGATAATTTTCATACAACTGGGAGGCTAGGGTCTCGAGATATAGCCCAAAACGTGGACCCGGGTACCCCTAGAATGTGTTTATACAATATGGATATCAAATGAAAGCTGTTGATGAGTGCTATAGTACAGGATAATTTTCATACAACTGGGAGGCTAGGGTCTCGAGATATAGCCCAAAACGTGGATCCAGTACCCCTAGAATGTGTTTATACAATATGGATATCAAATGAAAACTGTTGATGAGTGCTATAGTACAGGATAATTTTTCATACAACTGGGAGGCTAGGGTCTCGAGATATAGCCCAAAACGTGGACCCGGGTACCCCTAGAATGTGTTTATACAATATGGATATCAAATGAAAACTGTTGATGAGTGCTATAGTACAGGATAATTTTCATACAACTGGGAGGCTCAGGGTCTCGAGATATAGCCAAAACGTGGACCGGTACCCCTAGAATGTGTTTATACAATATGGATATCAAATGAAAACTGTTGATGAGTGCTATAGTACAGGATAATTTTTCATACAACTGGGAGGCTAGGGTCTCGAGATATAGCCCAAAACGTGGACCCGGGTACCCCTAGAATGTGCTTATACAATATGGATATCAAATGAAGACTGTTGATGAGTGCTATAGTACAGGATAATTTTCATACAACTGGGAGGCTAGGGTCTCGAGATATAGCCCAAAACGTGGATCCGGGTACCCCTAGAATGTGTTTATACAATATGGATATCAAATGAAAACTGTTGATGAGTGCTATAGTACAGGATAATTTTCATACAACTGGGAGGCTAGGGTCTCGAGATATAGCCCAAAACGTGGACCGGGTACCCCTAGAATGTGTTTATACAATATGGATATCAAATGAAAACTGTTGATGAGGACTGGCAATAAGAGATGAAGAAGAAGGACAAAAACTTGAGAGAAGAGAAAATAGAGGAGACTGAGAAAGAGATAGAATGAGACGAAGATGAGATGCAGCGAAAAATGCGGAGGGGGAGTGAATAAAAAGATAAGAAAAAGTGTAGAGGGGTAGGGTAGAGTTAGACGGAAAAAGCTTATTAAAATGTATGCAGATAGGCCAAATTTAGGGCAGAACAACGTCTGCCGGGTCTGCTAGTTTATATATGTAATATCACGAATAGTATTCCTGCCAAGATTCCAGGGCTCTTCACTTTCGCCCTGCAGAACTTTTTCATTTTCTTCTACTTAATATGGTAGGTGTGACACCATTTTACAAAGTTTTTTCCAAAGTTATGTTTTGCGTCAATAAACCAATCCAATTACCATGTTTTCATCCCTTTTTTCATATTTCGTATAGGATTATGGCATTTTTTTAATTTTTCGTAATTTTCGATATCGAAAAAGTGGGCGTGGTCATAGTCGGATTTCGGCCATTTTTTATACCAAGATAAGGTGAGTTCAGTTAAGTACGTGAACTAAGTTTAGTAAAAATATATCGATTTTTGCTCAAGTTTATCGTGTTAACGGCCGAGCGGAAGGACAGACGTCGACTGTGTATAAAAACTGGGCGTGGCTTCAACCGATTTCGCCCATTTTCACAGAAAACAGCTATCGTCATATAGATCTATGCCCTGCCAAATTTCACAAGGATTGGTAAATTTTGTTCGACTTATGGCATTAAAAGTATTCTAGACAAATTAAATGAAAAAGGGCGGAGCCACACCCATTTTGAAATTTTCTTTTATTTTTGTATTTTGTTGCACCATATCATTACTGGAGTTGAATGTTGACATAATTTACTTATATACTGTAAAGATATACAATTTTTTGTTAAAATTTGACTTTAAAAAATAAAAGTGGGCTGTTCGTAATCCGATTTTGCTAATTTTTATTTAGCGCACATATAGTAATAGGAGTAACGTTCCTGCCAATTTCATTATGATATCTTCAACGACTGCCAAATTACAGTTTGCTAAACTTTGAAATTACTTTACCTTCTTTTAAAAGTGGGCGATGCCACGCCCATTGTCCAAAATTTTACTAATTTTCTATTCTGCGTCATAAGGTCAACCCACCTAACAAGTTTCATCGCTTTAGCCGTCTTTGGTAATGAATTATCTCACTTTTCGATTTTTCGAAATTTTCGATATCGAAAAAGTGGGCGTGGTTATAGTCCGATTTCGTTCATTTTAAATAGCGATCTGAGATGAGTGCCCAGGAACTACGTACCAAATTTCATCAAGATACCTCAAAATTTACTCAAGTTATCGTGTTTAAGGACGATGGACGGACGGACGGACATGGCTAAATGAATTTCTTTTTCGCCCAGATCATTTTGATATATAGAAGTCTATATCTATCTCGATTAGTTTATACCGTTACGGATTACCGTTATGCGGACAAAATTAATATACTCTGTGAGCTCTGCTCAGCTGAGTATAGAAATAAAATTTGAACCAGTCTGACGCACTTGAGTGCCACACATCATTTGAGTATGTATATACAATTCATTAGAGCGTTTAAAAATAAAAAGACATGAGTACCAAGTACTCTTAAATTCGATTTGTAAATATGTGGGGGTATGTCTAGGAGCCTTACATTTTCGATTTAACTACTGCTTGCAAGTTTAACCACAACAGAGATAAACTTCCCTGAACAAATAATTTCGGGCTATTTGATCATAGCATGTATTATCGATAGCGAACTGCAATCGTCTAATAAACAGTTTACTAGCGACATATTATCATCGACTCATCAACGTTTTATTGGCTATTTATCGGCTTGTTAAAGGACAGGTGACATAGATTTCATCTTTAATTGGTATCTGTCAAGAACCTATGAGTCGTAAATAACAAATCTATAATAAGTTGGTAACAGCGATACGAAATCGATATTTTTTCAATATGAAAATGACTACTTTTCTTTCAACCCATCAATAGCTGTTCGATAACAAATCGATACATTTGTGATAACATATCTATATTTTAAAAGAAAGTTAATTGATGTTTTTTGATAAAATAGCAATAACTTTTTTTATAATGAATCGATTACAAATAAATTTTTTATATATCTTATAATATATCGATAAACTAAACATCGATTCCAAGCCAATAACCCACTATAATAAGCCGAATAGGTGACCGCCATTTTTGAGCCCTGAACAAAAGTAACATTAAAGATTTAAAAAAGAAGTTTTTGCAAATAGAAAAAAGTATTTCTTAGCGGGGTCGCCTTCAGCAGTGACTTTGCCAGCACTCCGAGCGTATATGTGTTCTGAAAATCTTCTTAGTGAAAACTAACTGCCTTGCAGATGCCGTTCGTAGTCGGCGTAAAAGATCTAAAATTAAAAATGAGCACGGCACAAATTGGAAGCTCGGTCTAAAATCTCGCCGTAGGTTTTAGCGCCTTGCATTATTTTTTTTAGTAAGCCGATAACTCCTCCGTAAAGAATGAATAGCACACATCAATCATATCAACACTGTCACACATATTTTTCCGATATTAAACTACCGTGTAGTGATCACACTCACGCTTACGTTCTATTTTCCCTATACAGCATATTACTTCTAAAGACTACGCGTGCGATTGCACTCATCTTATGCTTAAATTCTGGCTTCCACCATATTTTGTGTAAATTTATATCAATGAAGTTGTGTCGTGTCTCTTCAGAACCCTGCTCAAAAGGTTTGTTTTGATGCCGAAACAAGGCCTTAGCTATAAATTTTTAAAAACAATCATCACCAGCAGCGTACTTGGCATTGCTCGGGTTGGGCAAATACTAATCTAAATGAGAAGGTGTACTCACAAATTCCTTCCCATAACACAAAGGCTAGAAATCGGTGTAAAGGCTTCTAATGACCTCACCAATATTTATTCTCCTTTCCTCCCCTCTGCTGTTCTATTCTCTATCTCCCCTACACTCTCCACATGTACCTGGTTCTGAAACTACATCTACATCTCGGTTTAACTCTATCACCGTCCCCTTCTTCATTTATTCCCTCACCCCTTTTTACGCAGCCTTCATTGCTAGCACCTTCTTAATCGTCTCAGCTATTACCTTTCTCTAATACGATTCGGTCTCTTTATTTATTTTCATTTCTTTCTCAAGTCCTATCTTAACTTTTTCCTTACAGTTTGTACTCTTAAGAAAGGTTCTCTGAAGACTACGCATTGGAGAAAAACTCTATATTTATTCACATAATAATAATAATTTTTGCAACATAGCTTCGAAGAGATGGGGTTCAAGCTTCTGCACCAATTCATCCTATGCAACTTTATTATTTTCCTACAAATATGCACATACAGTTTTTAGCAAAAGGGGAAGCATTTTCGATGAGAAACTCTTCTAGGGAAAAGTATTCGCGGGACGGTTTGCCAAACTACTGGTGAAGATCGTTGTGAGGTCTTTTCATTTTTCATATGAAATTGTAAATTTTGGTATTTCAGACAAATAGTAGACTCTCTGTATTAATTTTTGCGGACATTGACGCATATAGATAACTAGATAGACTATTATAAAAATGGTACAGATATACTCTCACACCCCCTTTATCACCTTTTGTAATTCTCTTTAAATATATCTTCAATGTAAACCAATTCCCTATATGCGCTTCGAGGGCGATCTTAAGGCCACAATAGAGGTGGACGGTTGTGCAAGGGTGCTCAAATGCGGACGAGGCGATACATGTGTACACAGATGGTTCCAAAGTAGTGGAAGGAGTAGGGTCTGCGGTATACTGTGCTGATCCGGAAATAAACAGATGCTACAGGCTGCCGGATTACTGTAGCGTTTTCCAAGCGGAAATAGTAGCCGTAACCAAAGCAGTAGAAACCCTGGAAGAAAATAGACCAAGCTGCAATCGTATTAACTTTTATATTGACAGTCAAGCAGCAATTCAGGCAATAATCTCGCATAGCACAGCATCTAAATGCGCGTTAGAGTGTAAGCAGTCTCTGGAGAGAATCGGGACAGGGAGAATCATACATCTATATTGGGTCGCAGTGCATATGGGAATAGATGGGAATGAAAAAGCGGATGAACTAGCTAAAAAGGGCGCATCCCTTGAAGCTTGCTCCGTAGACGTCCTAATTAGACTGGGCGAAATTAAGCGAAGGCGAGAGGTGCACATGATCAACCAAGCAGGAAAGGCGTGTGTTCAAGCGCGGGACTGTAAAGTGTCGAAGATTATGTGCAGGTCTTACAACCTTAGACTAACAAAGTTGCTTCTATCATTAAAAAGAGAGGACTGTAGACTCATGACGGGTATTCTGATTGGACACTTCCTTCTGGCGTCACATGCCTTTAAATTAGGCTTTGGTCAGTGATAGCAGATGTAGGAAGAGCGGGCTGGAGGAGGAAACGATCGAGCACGTTCTGTGCTCTTGCCCTGCGCTTTCCAGGCTAAGACTCCAGCTATTAGGAGTGGTACAGCTGTCAGATCTAGAAGCAGCAAGTGGCTTAAATCCTAGGAAGCTTCTAGTATTTGCCAAAAGGACGGAGTTATTTTATAACATAAGTCCTCGTTTTTGATAGAGTTTTTCAGTTTGGTCGTTAAACAAACTTCTGGTAACACTGCGGACTTATTCAGTCTATGTGAGGTCCTCATGGACCGGCCAGTTTAACCTAATCTAACCTAGGCCAATGCAGAGATTTCTTTAAAGTAAATTGTTTCGGGATTTAATGAATATAACTGAGAAAACTGAAAATGTCTAAACATTCTTTATCTTTTCTAATATCCTCTTCAAATATGAGAAATACTTTTCACCAAATATTTTGATTAAGCTTATATTTTGTCTTTAGTCCACATTTGTAAGAAATGAGTTTTAAAGTATTGTGCAGTTTTTATATTTCGTACTTATCTTGAATTCAACATAATTCTCCAATGAAAAATTAAAAATTTAAAACCAACCTTTTCACTTTCACAAGCTAATCGCTGATTTAACATAGCAATTTAAAGGTCAAATCTCAAGGGAAATATATGCCAAAGGTGACGTTGAAAATATGCAGCCACTTATGTATTTATATCTCAACCCAAGCACATTTTCCAATTAAATTCAATGCTCCCTTACTTGAAACATCAGCGAGCGACAATGCATAGCTACGAACATTTTAAAGCTTGAAATGTATACACTTTTAGATACATACATATTTTCCTCTCTCACTAACATATTTTTCACCAAACTTGGCATGATAATATCCACCCTTAACAAAATGTTAAAGATATGTACTTCAATGCCAATATTCAGTTTCATTTTACAGCAACCTTAAGTCATTACAGTTAAGGAAGACAAGAGCAAATTTTGATGGAGTTTTTACATTTTTGTAAATTAATAGGTTTGTATACGAGCTCCAAAATCATGAATAGTAATGGAACTGAAGGTATATTTAAATACATACGCTTATAAGTGATGTGTATGGAACAGATTTTCATCTCATTCCTTATAAAATTTGGTTTTGGGACAAATTGGATCCAGCTTTGTCTCATCTATAGTGAAATTTTTACGAACGAATAGAGAAGGAGACACTGCCCAGTTGGCTAGTATGCAAAGTCCAAAATACATACTCTTTAGAGAGTCAGATGTGCCTTCTATTACATTGCGACGTCAAGATAAAGAAGAAGGAAAGTTCCATAAGCGCTTCAAGTAGTGTCCTTCAATTGTGAGCCAGAAAATTTTATTGCCGAAAATTTTAGGTTTCAATGTTACCAAATATGAGAGATTTATTTAAAAACTAGCAGTTATTTGCTTCTTCAGCTGATCATATTCGCTAATAGAAACTAATTTCAAAGTCAACTAAATTTATCGGCCTCCTTTCATCTCCCTTTTTGCATCTTTACCTGCTCTTCTTATCTTTCTCATTCTTCGCGAAACTTTCCGGTCCTTAACTATTACGTTTTGCGCTATCTATTTTCGCTCTCCGGTTCAACCATCTTTATATTTTTGTTTGAGTTTTTCTTTTCTTTCTCTACTTTTCCTCAGATTTTATTTAATATTCTGTTGTATATTATATTTTCCTATTTTCCTATCCTGTCTCCCCTATTCCATGATATTGAGACATAGTGCGGCGGAGATTTGATAAACCCAAGGAATGGGTTTTCGCTCTGTAAAGCTTTTTAGAAAAATTTCACATACCTTGGTTATACTATTCGGAGCCTTCTTAAGACACGTAGAGGTTACATTAATCATTCAAAAAGTACGCCACTATTGGTAATGAAACTCGTCGTTAATGACCTCGTAAAAATATTTTATTAAGTTGACTATTGTTTTCTAAGTATTTCTTACAGATTTTTTCTTCATTATACACTCTTTATTTTTCACCACCATGAATATCCCCATACACTTTTTGCCCTCTCTGTTTGTCCCTTGATCATCCTCTGATTTTTTGTGTCATTCAGCCTCGCCACTTCCAACATTTCTCTTTCAACGATTCTCTCTCTCTCTCTTTGCTCTCCATTACTTTAGAGGGGCATAATTCAAGAACTCGATAGAAATGTAGTGCTATCCCACTATTTTTCAGGTAGAAATCCATGAGGTAGGAGAGACTTATCCTCGAGGAGTATTGTATGAATGATTTGGAGTTCATGATCATCATGGAGTCAAAAACAAGGTTTTGTTAGGATGGGTAACCGGGCGTCAGGGACATGAGGGTTATGAACAGGCAGACTACCTAGACAAGCAGGGTGCTATAGCATCATTCTATGGTTCAGAGCCCTTCCTTGGACTCAAAAAAAACACACTCTATGAAAACTATAATTTACTGTGAAATTAAGTTGTTCAGACAACACTGGATTTGAATGCAAAGGCTTGCCAAGTTTTTCCTCATTAAATTAAGCAGAGAGAGACTACGAATTCTCACTGCGTGCTATATGGCTACAGTGTCACGACGATATCACCTAAGTAAGCAAAATCTATCCGCTTTACAAATCATTCAGCTTTGTGAGCTGGATGATGAAACGCCGTTGTACATTGTTTGCAAGTGCACTGCTCTGGCAAGGCCATTCTTCCATTTAGGTTGTCTTACCCATAATACATTCGTGATACGGAGTGAAAAGTGTGAAATTAAATACATTAAAAGCCCCCACATACAGTAATGCCAGGACGGAAAATTCTTTTTTAGTTTAGGGTTAACTTAAAAAAATTTAACCCTGAGTTGAAAATTTATTTTGCCGTTCTGCAAGTGGGCCTAATGATATCAGTGCATAGTTAGGCCTCTATGCGGATAGTATTGATAACTGAAAATATTGCTTTGAGGAACTCTTATTTACGATTTCCGGTTTAAGCCTAGATTATCTAAAACCATTGTCCGGGTCTCTCTCTCTCTCTCTCTCACTTCCACTCCACTGTTGGGTACCATAGAATGAACTGTTGAGTACCATAGAATGAGTCATGTGATGTTTATTAAAGTTTTGAAAGCATCTTAGGATGTAAATTAAAATATATATATGAGCATACTTCGTCATGCATATAACAGCTATCGAAATCCTTTACAAGTTTAATAATTTTGGTAATTTCCTTGATTACAATAAAATATGTAAATTTTTGTTGTCGTAAGCCACAAAGCCGAGGTCAGCAAGTTAAACCACAATTCCATTATATCAATAATATTCTAAATGCGTCTATGTGTTGCAGAATAAAATCAGGATAATTTAGATGAACAAAATTTAATGGCTTGAAAGTAAATTATTTGTAATAATACAAAAAAGATAAGCTTTGATGAACAAGCTAAAACCACAAATATTAACACTATGACATGATTGAGTGGCAAAAGAAAGACAATACAATGACAGACACAAAATCTTAGATATGCATTCGTTTGTTGTGTATGAATAACATTTTGTAATGTAAGTAAAATAAGTTGCAATTTGATATCCTGTTTTATGATGCATTTACACTGAAATTGTAATTATTTTAACAATTGTATTTTACAAAATAATTAAACAACAAACGCAACAATTTGATAAGTTAAATTACATATTTTATTCATGCCATTTTGATGTGATGTGATGTGATGTCATGTGTGCTAATTAAACTTTAGTTGAGGTGATGTGTGTGTATGTGAGTCACTTTATAAATAAATAATGTATTGGCAGATTGTTAAATACATAAGTTTAGCTTGCAATCAAGGGAAATGCTAATTGTCCTCTACAAATTAATAAGAAATATACAGATTTTGTAATAGGAAATCATGGAGCAAAAGTTTGTGTGATTTATCATTAATACAGCAGCGAACACGAATATAGCAGTGGCGATTTTTATCAATTTCGATAATGAAACTAGTAATTTTTTTTGAGTCTAACCAAGTACAGTTTAAGAGCACCGCAGAAAAAATATTGGAAATCCTCATAAAGCAACACTTCAAGAGATCAATAGAGGATGGGAGAGAGCTGCCTTTTCGCCAGCATGGATTCTGGAGAGCCCATTTGCTCTACTTGTCACGCTACACGTCAAGAATGAATTCAACTCAGCCAGGTGAGATGGAATGTGCGCTTCAAAGTACCGCGATAGTTGCTTGAAACTCCGAAGGACTACTTGGGAGACAGGTATCTAACGTATGAAGCCACCCAAGTTCAAAGAAAGGCTAAGGTATCAAGTAAAGCAGTCCAGAATTTTGTACTAGGCCCGATCTATGAAACATTACTTACGACAGTCTGCTGCGATTGAACATGCCATAAAGCTCATTCCTCAATTTGAATAGATCATCGGTGTTACAGGCAGTCCATGTAGAATAAATAAAGCTGCTTGTATCAGCCTCATATGTCTATACTCTTATGCGCAGCAGACATCTGGGCGGACGCAATGAAATACCGGAAGAACAAATCACCCTCACATGGTCTCTGATGAAGCTTCCCTGGAATTTGCATTGCTGAAAAGCACCGTAGGAAAGTTTACAAGGGAACTGCTTTGAACTGAGCCCAAGGTTGAGGTGACCACACGGATAGTTCGGCTTTTTCCTGACTTAATTTCTAACCGAGCACGGTTACTTCCGTAAATACCTCAATAGTATGGGCATGTTTGAAAACCAGAACTGTCTGTACTGCGAGCACTTCGCAGAACAGCGAAGAAGGGTAAAAGAGATAACTGGTTACCTATCCCAGGTCAGTTTCAGGAAATGATAAAATAGATGCTTAGCCAATTAGCGTTAAAGAAGCCATGGAGCTCACGTAGCGCGCACGCGGTCTCAGGTAGGGCAATTCCGCGGACCGTAGTAGGTAGGGGGTAGCCGTTCATGGAAGAAGAGAGTCCTTTACATGGATAATATTGCAGTGAGGCTTTAAATATCCCGGCCAGCGCATAAATCATGAAATTAAAAAAATACACGTCTTAATTTTGACAATTCTTTTCCTAACGGAGCGTATTTCAAATTTTTCCTAAATTTTCGGAAATAAAAAAAAGAATTTTTCGTGTTCGTGGCTCTTTAAAATACAATATCATATCTACTTCATAAACGTTAAACATTTTTTTGGTGGAGTGACAAATAGATTTTGCTCAGCATATCTTCTAAATTTTGTTGCAAGCAAACACATGCAACAAATCACATAAATGCACATGTTTAACAGCAATAATAAATTTAAAGGTTTTCTTTAAATTGTTGACATTTGACAGATAGATATGAGTGCATACAAAGATAAACATACGCACACACGCACGCTCATATGCATTGTTGCCATACAACATTGGATGCAAATATGTCGCATTTTCAATTGATCGCCGCATAGCTGCAACTAAAACCGATGATTGTGTGGCAAATCCAATGCCATAAGCTACACAAATCTGGTAACAAATACAAATGCAACAAACCAGCAACAACAACAAAAGGTGACAATGATGCTTTGCTCACATCTGCGGAATGAAGATTGCAACAACAATTTTAGACTTCAGTTATCCTAAAGATGAAACATGTTTATTCCACCTTGACATGCCCGTAAAGTATAATAATAACATGAAAAGGAAACAAAAATACGATAAAGTGAGAATTTCTGATTAACGGCCCGATTCTTAGCGTACCGGTAAAATAGTACCCAGAACATTATGTAACCGAAAATCGTTACCAGTTGTTTTATTCGCGATTCTGGCCAAAGTGGTAACGCTGTCATCACCGAAAAACTCACCAGCGTCTGTGGTGAAATTTAAAAGTTGGTTTTCTTCGCTTTACACCATGGCGGAACGATACAAGGTAACAGCATGGGACAGCTGAATAAAAACTTTTTTTATTTAATTTGATATATCAACTTCCGGCGCAGTACGATTTTGACATTTGGAATTTTTATTTTATGTTGGTAGGTATGTCACCATGTTGTTACCGTGTATGGTTTCGCCATGGCTTTACCGACGATGTGTCACTCGTAGATACGATGTTAACGATTAAACGGTACGCTGTGTATATACATATGTTCATACATGCATACGTTTTTACATAGCTATATTGTAATATATATTGTGAAAGTACATGGAAATAAGTATGTATAGCAAGAGGCAACACTTTTTTACTATTATGTTTACTTATTTGCGCTCACAATTCTTTATTTTTCAGTATTGCCTTTTTCTAAACAACAGCTTTTGTGTGGTTACATCGATGTTACCACCTATTTTAGTGGGTAAATACCAAAAAGGGTACAAAAGTTACCACATGAAGAAAGTTGCCGTGGTGAAGAAAGTTGTTACCACATTAGAATCAGGCTGTAAGTGTGAAAGCGAATATTTTATACCCAGCAATATGTTTCTAGTTTTGGAAAGATATTTATAGTTGTACATAAAAACGTGAATTTGGTTTTTACTGCAAGTGAGAAATAATTAATGCGAGAATGCGCTAAAGCTGCCCTAGTCTTTGGAATTGTTTGTCCAAAGACAACAAACAAACAAAACAAAGTTTTTAATCATTGCCGAATTCAGCAAAGCTTTTGAATTGTTTTAGTATGATGTCCAATCCTTCTTACTTTTGAAGAACATTTTCTTGTCTATGCGTCCACGTCCAACTGTTTTGCTGCAAGTGCACTTTCTGAGACCTTTTTATTTGTTACCAACCATTAGAGCTACCACGCGCTTCTTCTATAATATGATAAACTGGAATTTTGTAGTGAGTATTTCAGAAGATGTCTTAATTTAAATTGTAATACATGCACTTTGGCTCCTCTAGCATTCTAGAAAAAGTTTTGAAACTAACTTTTGGTAGTATGCACTATTTTCTTTGAACTATCCGTTCCGTTTCTTTTGGTGCAAGCCAGAGTTTGCTAAGTTTAAGATACCCTTTTTGTGAGCACCTGAATGAGTTTTTTGCAGACTGAATTAATGAGATAAAATAAAAATAAATATATTACTGACTAAATTTATTGGAACGTCATTGTATGGAGGGTAAAGACGCGTATTACATAATACATATACATATTTATATCCCGAGAACTTTGGAACCAATCATCAATACTTTTTCTGCCTTAACTTTGGTCGTAACCGAACCTAATGTAACGATTTTTAATTTGTTAGGAGCAATTAAAAAGCAGCACACCTCAAATTGTAAGATAAGCGCAGCCTAAATCTCAAATATTGCGTTCTATTGTTCATCTTTGCTAGTAGGAATACCCTCAATGGGGCCTCAAGTAAGTTTTTCAGACTTGAAGCTGATCTGCCTGAGTTATTTGACTCATTTTCTAATCCTCGTGCTACTTTTATGGTTCCCAGCAGCTTTGCAGCTTCTTTTGTGAGTTAAAATATCCTTATAAGGTTTTTTGGTGGATTTTGTACATGCAAGGTATTTCTTACTGTGATTCCTGGGTATACCTACTAGGTGTTTAGGCCAACAGCCCAACCTCAAAAACAAAACAGGTCTCCCTCGTATTTCCTTTTTTCTTAACAGAGCCGGTCGAACTGTTTATATTAACCACGCAAATACACATCGCAGGAATAAATAAACAGTTCGACTGGCAAGCGGTATTAACAAATTATGTTATTTCACTTAACTTGTTTTCTCACATCGTTCTGAAAGGACATATCCCACCGGCGCGCCGGTTTAAGATCAACAAGACAGTTAACCTAAAAATATATGTATGTAAATTGATTCCTATTTTTTACAATAATTGTGTTAAATAAGGAGATTTATTACTTTAATACTAATTTTTTCTTGTTTTTCCGTACTAAAATTTGACCAGTGCCATCCCTAAGCTGTGGCCCGGCCAAGACAAATTGCTAGGTTTTTGGACGCTGAATATCGCTGTCACAAAATATTTCCAAAGCTTAAGAAGTTTAGAAAGTGCATTTTGAAGTAATATCTCAAAATGCACTTTCTAATTTCTTAAGCCTTGGAAATGTTTTGTGACAGCGATATTTAGCGCCCGAAAACCTAGCAATTGTCTTGGCCGGGCTTTCCTTACGCGATTTAAAAATAAAACATTTGCGGAAAATTCAAGACAGAGAGCTTTGGGGCATCCCCTCTTACATGCGTTGATTTTCTTTCTCGCATTTCCAATGTTGTTAACGGTATTCGGTATTTATTCTGCTAGCACTATTGGTTATGGTAATAAAAAAAGCAACTAAGAAAAAACTCGAACATAAGTATTTAACTGATTTTCATATTTGCAAGTTCTTTAGCACTGCTTGGATGACATATGAATCTTGTGTTTGTCGCAAGACATCCCAGCTCATCTCAACTCAACTCACCTCAACAACAACTCATCTTTTACTCATAAGCATGTGTTGTAGCTGTACCAGATTGCAATGACTATGCTAGTGCACGTCAGCATTGTTGTTGTTGCTGTTATTATTGATATTTCACTTGTTATTATTGCTTAGTGAGCATTTGTTATTGCTTTGGTTTGAACAACAATTGCTGTTGCTATTGCCATTGAAGCTTCCCAAGCCATTATTATTGTTATTTCTATTGCTTATGTCTTTATTTGTGCTCCTTGGATGGATTTGTGCGAGATTGTGGCTTACCTATGTACATACATACATTCAAGTAGATATATATCGCTCCATACACTATTCTACACTTCTTTTTAAGTATTTACGTATTTACAAGTGTACTCTTACATTCATGAACATGCATTCACATCACTCACCCCCCTCTCACTCATCTTTATTTCTTTCTTTCTATTTTGCTTCATAGAGAGATTTATGACTTTTCAATAACCATTTCCTTTTACCTTCATATTTGAATTATTTATGACATTTCATTTAAACATTCGTTTATTGTAGCATTCATCTATTCACTTATGAGAATATATTTTTGTTTTTTTTTGTGGTTTTTCCAAATGCATCTATCTATGAATGCATATTAGACCGTTCCGTGGAAAAATATTTGTTTGTTATTCAATCAGGCCTAAAATATTATGATGTTGTAAACTTCTAAGGGGAAGATTGCCTTAACACGACGGTGTTCAGCACGATCTATCTCAGAAACTTTCAAAACTCCACATCTTAGAATGCGGTTAAAGAAACTATATTAGCAAATATTTTTTTTCACTTCTCCATTTGCGGGTAAAAAAACGCTTATCATAACTTAGATAATATGTAGGAAACCCATCTACCGACAATTATTGAAGACTCGCGCAGTGGCTAAAAAACTCGCTACAAAACGGGTTATGCTTAATAGCGGAGACACGCACTTCTGCTGGTCTGTCATAGTGTATAACCTATAGCTGAATCGGTTGCGAAGAATCATGACACACACCATTTTGGGGTCATAGAAGTAGAGAATATTGCAGAGGTTAAATAGAGAAACACATTTCAGTTGCAACTGAGTATAATGCATACCGAAATTCAACAGTACACATTTTTTTGCGCAACAATTTCATACGTGTAGATAAGATATGCACTTACCAGTCCATGTAAAATTTAAGTGCATATGTTATACTACATGCCAAAACATTAAGCTATTAGTAGCTGTATTATCGGCGTGTTATCGATTTGTTAGCGAAAGTTATAGATTTGTTATCGAAAAGTTGTCGATTTGATATGAAAAGTTATTGACCTGTTGTGAAAAATTTATTGATTTGCTGCAGAGAAGTTATTGATTCACTATCGAAAAGATATCGACTTATGTCGAAATTTTATCGATTTGTTGTCGGGGTTTTACAATTTGCTGTTCGAAAGTTATCGATTTTTAATCAAAACTGTATAAACTTTCAATAGAAAAATTATCGATATGTTATCAAAAGCTATCGATTTGTTATCGAAGTATCGATCGAACTATCACCAATTTACTGCCGGCATGCTATCGATTTATTAAAGCAAACTTATCGATTTGTTATCGAAAAGTTATCGAATTGCCTTAAAAAGTGTCTATTATAGACATTATTTTAGCATCAAACGCTCGTATTTAAATTGACTCATTTTTACGTGGAAGTAAGTTTGAGCCTGCTTGAACAAAAACGGAAGTACTTTTTCCGAAACGGTCTAATGTTTTTAAATTGTACATATGTACTTATTTGAATCACATTCATTTTAGTTGACAATGAACTTTCAATGCGTTGAATAAATATTTTTTCAAATATCCGTTTGAAAATTGTTATTTGTTAGGATTTACGGTAGAATTTTTTATTGAATTTCAATGCATTTATTAGTGTGGCACCTCGTGATATATCGCACTGTTGTGGCAAATTTTATTATGCATAAGATATGCACCTATATGTATGTATTTGTAATTAATTTTTCAGATTTATTAAACCACACTATAAGTTGAGATTTTTCATCTTCATAAAAAATTTGATTCGAATCAAAAAATGATGTAGCAATATTATTAAAGCCAAATTTTACTTTAAGATTTAGTCGGAGCGAGTGCTTTAATCCTGTGAGAAGTTCCTTTCAAATAGGATAAGTTAGGTTAAGAGACTTCTCTTTCGATTCTGAATGTCCCCAATAAGTGCCTCGTAGACGCACAATTGTTCAGCCAGATTACTTTTAAGTTCCCCGCAAGGAACCACTTGTTTTCTTTGTTGAAATTAAACAGAAGCAAAAGGTCTACCTTCCCAAACTCTACCAGACTGTCGAAAAGCTGTGCGCCCAGAAATTTAAGTTATCTTGTATGTATTCCTGGGCAACGGCTAAGAAAGTGATTAATCAATTCCTCTTTCTTACATCTTCTGCATAGCAGCAAGAGCCAATGTCGGATCATCTATGTCATAGCGCAGTGACACTCCGTAAGTACTCTCATTGCACACTTGTTTAGCGTGCGAAGAAAACTAGTATCTTTCCTTGCCAAACATGGTCATAACGACCTTCAGACCATACAAAAGGAAAGGAAAGGAATTAAACATTCCTCTCTTTGCTTGGGCCTAGATTCGCTAAGTGTATAAAAGAAACGTGTACATTCTTAAACTCACACTTACTGAATCTAGCCTTTGGAAGTCAACATCAGACGTGATATGGTCGGTGTCGGTCATTAGATCGGTCCGCTTGTCAGGTCATCTGATATTTTTTTATCTAACCTCAACGTGTCTTTTCCTTAATTTGGAATCGATTGTTATGACAAGATATTTGGCCTTAGAAGAGAAAAATATCGTTGCACCGTTTATCCTCGATATTTAAAGAGGTAAATTTGCTTTTCTTGTCAGCAAGACAAATTCGATTTGTGATAGATCTAACCCAATTCTGTTCTGCCCAGCCCTTTGTAAAATGTTGAAGTGCCACTTCCAAGAGCTCGCTAATCGTTGGCATGAATTTACTTGTGATCAGAAAACTAAGTCGTCGGCGTATGCGACTACGATCGTTCTTTTTTCCCTAAATATTCCTAGAATTTTATTAACTACCCGTACCAACATAAAAGGCGATAGCAACCCGCCCTGAGGTGTGCCTCTGGCAGTCAGTTTAACATACGAACCTGCGCTCAAGCTTGCGTCCAATATCCAACTCATGAGCAAATAATCGATTCATGTAAGCATTGAGTATTGAGTTTCATGAAGTATTAGTGCCCTGCAGATGGCCTCTGTTTGAATGTTATTGTAGGCATCCTCAATATTGAGAACGCTTGCCAGGGTCTAAGCTTTGCAGTTCAGTGATTTCTTACGACGCTGATTTCGTCCTAATGGGCGCTTTCAATCGTTTTGGCTTTCTGGAATAAAAATTAGATACTTAATAAAACTTTGATTCCAGAGGATTTGATCGTATGTTCATCTTTTCACGTATGTATATGTGAAAACTACTGAGTTTGTAAATATCTTTTCTTTATTAAATTATTACATTTTAATATGACAGAAAAACAGAAAAGAGTTTTATATGCTGTATGAAGTGATAGCTGTTTCGATCCTTTCGACTAAGTTATGTCATGCGAATGGGCAAAGACGCTACAGCCAAGAAAGTATCTCAACCGCCACCGCAGTTTGTAAGCGGAGGAAGGGGTAAACTCCAACTGAGTGTGGGAGAATTCACTTATGATTCCCAACTGACTAACAACCAAAATTGCTTAGTCGCTTAAGAGCCAACTTATGATGAATGATGATTTCTGTGGATGTCTTAAAAGCTAGAGGACAAATAACTGCCAAATAGTAGATGATACTTTTTTTTTGTTTTAATTAAAAAAAAATGTAAGGCGCGATAAGCTCTGAAGAGATCTAAGGCCGAGCTTCTCTCCCAATTTGCGTCGTGCACCAATTTTTTTCTCCTACAAAATTGGCGGGATGGGACCTACTTGTTTAATGGGCGACTGCGGACGGCATCTGCAAGACAGATGAGTTTTCACTGAGAGCTTTTCATGGCAGAAATACACTCGAGTGCTTGCCACACGCCGGCGATCCCGCTTATACAAATTTTCTTTTAATTGAAAAAACTTGTTTCTAAAGTTTTTGATGTTGCTTTTTCCGGGGCGTGAACCCAGGACCTTCGGTGTGGTAGGCGGAGCACGCTATCATCACACCACGGCGGCCGCCACGGTGTTTAATTAATCTTCCAAATAAAAAAGTCAGAAACTAATAATTTTCCAGATTATATATTGAATTAAGTTTCCTGCTCAGCACACTCACATACACACACACTCACAAGTTGACGACAAGTACTAATTTCCGATATTGCAGATGTATCTAATTGACTAAATAATTTAACGAATTACCTGTCGCTTGCGCTACCAGAAGATTGTTTGCAAAATTGTGTCTAAGTTAAAACGTAATAATTTCTGTTTCGAAGTCGTTAAGGTAGAAAAAGTTGCAGTTGAGTAAACTCGTAAGTACACCGAACTAACTACACATACATACATATATATTTATATCTATTACACAGAAGCAACGAAATAATTACCAAACCTCATTCATTACGTGCATGCTGTGAGCTCAGTTACAGGCAGAGGCAGAGGCGGTCAATGACATAGCCAACAGCCATTAACCAATCAGTTAACAACAACAACAATACCAATATAATCAACAAATATACCAGCTTAATCAACCAACATTATTCGAAAGAACATGAACGTAACCACAAAACGGTAATGTTTCTTTCACACAATTACTGAAACTTTTCCAATTGATAGGTCACATACATACATACATTCCGATATACATACATACACACACATACATGGCTTAGACACATGCCTCATGAATAGTTTACCGCCTGCACAGCTCAGTTGAATTGCCTATGGCTTGCTTTTTAAAAGGTCGTAATTCCAATCATAAAACCACATAACAGCAAAAGTACAAGCAGATGAACCGGAATGTCGAAGACAAGTGACATAAATCAGTGCAATTTAGTTGGGTAGTTTTTTCTGTATATGGACGTGAGTATAGAGTGTAGAAAAAATATCTGTATAAGGGGGAGTTACAAGAATTATTTGACTGTCTTGTCTATATTAACGAGTTGCGCATTACATAAGTATTTGTGTATGTATGGATGTATTCGTATTTGGAAGTATGATGTGTTCCGCTCTGTGGCCCGTGCTAGATAGGAGTCATAACTATTTACCAACTTTTGATTTAAATAAGAAACTAGAGTTGCCAGATCGAAGAATTAAAACAGTCAATAATGTGGCGAATATAAGCAGTTCCGACACGTCACTATACTAGTAAATAAATGCTGCACAACCACAACAGCAATGTAAGCAGAGGTCATCATTGATGACATTTCACACACAGTAGCAAAGAGCGCTGATGACATTACTCACAAATATATATAGAAGACAACAGCGAATATGAGATGCAGCAGATGAGAGAAGTAAATAAGCAACAAATCGAGAAGGCTGTTCGCGATAAGGCTAGAGCCTGTGATAATTATACAAGCCAGGCAGCTGAGAGTATAAAAGTGACGCAGCCAAAGTAACCATCACTTTGATTTTTACACCTTATAAATAACCTACGCCTAACTATTAAATTTTGAAGTTCTACTACTATAGTTGTGATGTAAATAAGAGTATTTTTATATACGTACGAACTATTGAAGTTCATTTATTCGACGGTACAGTGATTTGAACGAAAACATAATTCAAATATCGAGAATTCTCAACAATGCACCACTATTGCATTGTAATTGCAAGGAGGAAGCATCGAAACCCATAAAACTTGAGATCGCATTTGCACTGCATCAAATACATAATTTTAGGTAAAAATTTTAGACTGGGCGCATTTCCTCATTCAAGTCGCATTTCTGAAATTACTCATTTGACTACATTTAATCGGAATTAGCCTGCAAATGCATTCCACACATCGATCCGCAGGTTTCACTAAAAGAAATCCGAACAAAACGTAATGGCTAAAAGACGTATTATAATCTTAATGCTGTACCTGAGTTATAAATAGCAGTTTCCTACTGCTCTTACTATCCCAGCGCCAAAACTCCAGTACCCACTAGCGTAAGGTATTACATCGAAATTGTTACGCATCTAGTCAAGGCATTGACCCTACTGTTATAATATCGTTTATATTTTACTTCGTTTATTTGTCCGAAATCTAGCCAAATCATATAACATGGGTTGTTGACCAGCACGTACAGATTATAAAATATTCATCGAGGGAGGAATGAGAGAAAGCCTAAATTAGACTATTCTAAAGTCATCTACAGGTCATTCAATCTTACCCCCATTCTGAGTATCTTAGTGCCCTCTAAGCAAATGTTCATGCAGAAGAAAGCTGATTTCAACGTATAAGACTTAACAAAGTTAGATATTTTAGGGAGGTCTCAAACATCGCTGCAGGTATTCAGAATATCTCCCTTTCCTGGTTCGTCGTACATATTCGAATTTTCTTATGAGACGGACGGTAATTGATCCAACGTCGGAGCGCTAATAGTTTCTATCTATAACAGTGGGCACAAAACCACCAACGCTTCTAGAATAATATGTGTGCACAAGGAGTATGGCATGAGCACGAATTTTGCAAGAGATGTTTACTGCTTGAAATACAAACAAACACTCTTTCACTGCTTGCTCTCCATAAACTAAGTCGCTGTACTCACAACGCATGCAGCTGAACGCCGTATCAATTTGAGATGCTCTACGTAGCTCTTGTAGGCATCGCTCGTCTAAACTTAAATTAAGGACTGTACTATTAGGGTAAAGAAATTGCTGTGGCCCAAATGGAATATTTTCGTGGTCTCAAAGATGGCCTGTTTATGTTCGAATAGTCAAAGGACGAGCTTTCTTTTCAAGCTGACCGAAACCGACAAATTTCTAGGAGCTCTCTCTGCAGGCAGTTCAAAAGAGGTAAGAGCTGGAATGGTTTACATTATTTAGAGGTAAGCTTTTGATAACTCAATAATTACCCGCCTGATACCCACTTTCTGCCAGCAGGATCTCGCCACCCTGAAATATATAGCGCCTTCCCAGCTGTACCCGTGCAAGCTAAAGTTAAGTTCAATACAATCGCAAGCGATGTTAAGTACTCCATCAGCTAAAGCTTCTAATATACGTTTGGCTATCTGATCAGATGTCAAAGTCTCTAATCGAGTTAGACGTATAATCTCATCTGCGGCTCTTAATCAGTAGGCTCGCTTGAAAGACTATAAAGTTTTCGACCAGCTTAACTCCACACGTGACTAACACCCGTGGGATTGATTCTGTTGAAGCTTGTACAGCAAACAATTCTGCTTGGCAAGTACAGTACCAGTTAATTTGAACAGACCACTCATCAGACAGACAGACATCGGAAAGACTCAAGGAGTGGTCTTAAACGAATTCAGAACAACCTAATGCGATAGTTGGAAAAAAGAGAGTGGAATTGGAAGGCGAAGAAATGAAGTTAGAAAGGATATGGGTGAATAAAAGTAGTAGGAGAAGGATAGCTACAATCAGCAAAGAGAAAAATAAAGGTAAAGAAGACAGAAAACACAAGAAGAGTTAGAGTACCGTCGTCGCTGACGAAAATTAAGTCGTTTATAAAGAAATTTATCTTAATGTTTTTAACAGGTAAATTATTGTTTAGATTTGCGGGTCTATAGTAACTACTGTTAAGGGTACGGTCACAGCTTTGGCTGTGAAATGGGTTCATAACTACGGTTCAGAAATGGGTTACAGCTTTGCTTAGGCTTATTTTTGAAAGGAAAATTTTCTTTAGCAAGGTTTATAGTTATTGTTATTTCATGTTAGCGGTTATGGTTACGGATCTGCCACTGTTATATTGAAAGTTATGGCTATGTTATAAGCGTGGCTGTTGTGGTAACGGCTATGCTGAGTAATACGCCTATGGTTATGGCTACGGTAAAAGGTGCTTTTGCGGATAGGGTAACGATTTGGGTTACAACAGTAATAACGGTTAAGGTTATGGTTACGGTTATAGTGGGGGTTAGGTTTGAAATTATTGTCTAGATTATGGTTTCGGTTGTGATGAAGGTTGTAGTTACGGTTATGGTGATGGTTATCAGTACGGTCGTGGTTACGGTTATGGCTACGATTATGTTTATGGTTATGGCTACGATTATGTTTACTGTAACGTTTATGATTAGGGTTACGGTTTAGATTATTTTACTTTTACGTCTATGTTACGGTGAAGGTTATGGTAACGCCTACGGTTACATTTATTCTTTTTTAGTTACCCTAATTAAAAGAACCTGCTCACGCTTCATCGTGGTTTCAAGAATATTTCGAACTTACGACTTTTTTATTTTTTACCGTAATTGTAATTACATGCCAATGTTATCTATAAACTTAACTAAAATAGTTTTATTTTATTTATTTAGTGCAAACTCTTACACTTAAGATTTCATCTAAAAATTAATTTAATAATCTGGCAACGAACGAATTACTTACTTCCTTCTCCCATGGAACTTGTTAATCTTATCCCATTCAATACAATAGGCAGTTATATCGTGTACTTTCCATTCCATTGAATGCCTTAAAGCGCTTTCAATAGCCTATTTGTAGTAAATTTTCCAACAAATGAATGCGAAGGCCAAAAATAGCCTAACTGACAATTTCGTATTTGCTTTCTCTACGGTGGCACATCATTTTCACGTTAATTTCAAGCATTTATTGTCCATCTTTATCAAACAAATCTTCATTTAAGTTTTCGATTTGAGTTGTTGTTGCTATTTGTTGTTGAACTTTTTTTGTAGCAATGTCTTTTACTTTTTGTTATGATTTTACTTGTTTGGTTGATACTGAAGGGTATGTTGTTAGAGTTCTCTTTGTTCGTGTCTTGGTAGCTATGCCACGTTCGTTGATTGTCTCGTTTTGTTCGATTGTCCGCCTATTTCAAGTCATTTCGAAATTAGTTCCGCCCTTCAATTTATTTTGGCATTTTCGGTTAATCTACAATGAGTATACCGATCTGTTTCATTTGCTTTGGGGATGCCAAGAGCTCTAACTGAGACAAGCTCATACATTTTCCATTAATGGTAGTGATGCCAATGAAGGAATTTAGCAATAGATGTATCTTAGTATGTATGAATCCAAGTGGTGCGTGCGTGCCGCTGGGTGTACGCTTCAAGTACCTTTTCTGTGCTATGCGTGGAGCGGGGGTCCATAGCGGAACTTATGCAACGGCATTGGTATATATGTATGTGCTTATTTAGCAAGAAACTCATTTCATGTCTATTCTTATGCAACTTGTCAAACTGACAATCATGTATGCTGTTATTGTTTTGTTTGTTCATGTTGTTGCTTCTCTTGCATTTTGGTACGTCTTTCTTTGTCAAGTAAGTGAATATTCTTGTTTTATATCTGTCATTGTCAACATATTAAAGTCATCAACAACAGTGACACTGTGGTGTAATGGAAATAATAAAAAGAAGAAGAATACAAAAAATTACAAGAAGTCGAAAACAAAAGTACAATTTTGAGAACGACCAAATTTTAGCAATGATTGCATGCCTCTTACGTATACAGTGAACTACCAAAATGATCAAAGGTAGGTAGTAGAGATATACGCCGCCGATAAACGCCGCCGCCTCCGCCGATTTCGGTCGTTTTTGGCACGCCGCCGCCGAATGTCAAAAATATCGGCGCGGCGGCGGCGGCGTCCGGCGCGTTACTATATTTCCTACTCGTTTAAGACTGTTTAGGCCATTTATTGTTCATGTGGAAAATTGGTCGCATATGGTCGAAAGTGTATCAACGGATGCGCATCAGTTATAAGAAACTAATTGCGAAATTTAACCCTTTCTAACTGTTCAAAAGTTATTTAAGAAAACAGGCGCTTTCGATGTCAGCTTAACGCGGACTTTGCATCACCAAATTTCACCCATGTTATTGAAACAAAGCACTAACAGAAATGTTTTATAATAAATTCCATGATGTATAATAAAGGTAATGTCAACAACATAACCTCACTTTTTCGGCAGATCTAAATGCCAATCTTTACGTGTATTTCAAAAGTAATAAATTTGGATTGCTTAATTTTTCGTACAAATTCTTCAAATAAATTCGATTTCTGCAAAATTTTGTCGATATTATGTTAGAGAAACAAAGTTGCGTTACTCTTTTGGCTGAACAATTGTAGTAACGGCTTATATAGCTATATATTTCTAACGTATAGTAAAATCTACTACGATCGTAGTAGAACTCAAAGGCAGTTCTGGGATGAGACACATGATATTAATTTCATCATGATAATTATATGCTCACTTTGCATACTTTTTCAAAAAATTAATAATGAACATGAATTCAAATAAAATGACCCAAGGCGAACATGTTTTCAAATTGTCCAAGTTGTTAAAAAAAAGGCTAATTACCCAAAAAAGATGCCGATTTAAAAAAAATTTACATTGTGTTTGGCATTCTTTCAGCGAAATTAGTGATACAAAATCCTTTAGTAGGTTCTAGGGGTATAAACACTCCTTTGAAATAATTCTCACCTCATACTTAAGTTGAGGATATCACTTGGCTTACATTCAAACATCTGTTGTTTATTTGCGAAACTATACAATAGCGTCTGAGATGTAATTTGATTTTCACACTTCATCTTTCAACACTCAAGTCCGGTTTGACATTCCTAAAGTTGGCGGCCCTATCCAAAACTGTCCCTTGGAGTGAGTCACATTGATTATAGCCTATCAAGTTTAAATATCACCTACACGTTACGGCTCCTTTTACAAATGTGAATACGTAGGCACATATACATATTTACCAGTGAGGCTTTGTCCTTCGCTAGAACACTAAAAGTGGTGAAGCAAAGCTTTCTCAAGACAGTCGAACTAATGCTCTAACGTAGTGACAGTCGAACTAGTCTGAAACCTGAAGCTACGCGGTCATCCATAATGAGCTCTTATATTATAACGCCGGATAACAGCAGTAACATGTTATACTCAGATGAGCAGAGCTCACAGAGTATATAATTTTGTTCGCATAAGGTAACGCGTAACGGCATAACTAATCGAGCTAGATCAGACTTCTATCTATCAAACAAGTACGGAAGGTAAGTTCGGGTGTACCTGACATTACATATCAGTGAGAGCTATGGTGACAACATAAGGGAAAATAACCATGTAGGAAAATGGTCTCGTGAGAAAAAAGGAGGGAAACCCTGGAATGTGTTGTTTGTTATGACATGTATAGCATGAAAGGCCTTAAAGAGTATTTTTATGCGGGAGTGGGCCATAGTTCTATAGGTGGACGCCTTCAGGAATATAGCCATACAGGTGTCCGGGGTGACCTAGAATTTGTTTGCTACAATATGGGCAGCAAACGAATGTGCTACGAGAATTTAAAAGGGAGTGGGCCTTCAGTCTACTCTGTGGATGCCGTTTCAAAATATCGCACATAAAAGTGGACCAGGTGACTCTAGAATGTGTTGTGTACGATATGGGTATCAAATGAAACGTGTTAATGAGTATTTTAAAAGGAAGTAATCCTAGTCCATAGTGGCCGCGTGTCGAGATATCGCCATAAAGGTGGACCAGGGTGACTCTAGAAGTCGTTGTGCAATATGGGTATCACACGCATAAGGAGTTAATGAGCCTAAAGGGAGTGGGCCTTCGTTCTATAGTGTTCGTCGTTTCGGAATATCGCGATAAAAGTGGACCAGTGCATGACTCTAGATGTGTTTGTACGATAGGGTATCAATGAAAGTGTTAATGAGTATTTTAAAGGGAGTATCCTTAGTTCCATAGGTGGACGCCGTGTCGAGATATCGCCATAAGGTGGGCCAGGGTGACTCTAGAATTCGTTTGTGCAAGTATGGGTATCAATACGAAGGAGTAATGAGCATTTTGAACAGGGAGTGGGCCTTCGTTCTATCGGTGTTCGCCTTTTCGAGATATCGCCATAAGGTGGACGCAGACTTAGAATATGTTGTACGATATGGTATCAATGGAAAGTGTGAATGAGTATTTTAAAAGGAGAGTAATCGCAGTGTTCCATAGGTGACGCCGTTTCGATGATCTCGCCATAAAAGTGGACCAGTGACCTAGATTGTTTGTCACAATATGGGTATCAAAAGAAAGGTGTAGTGAGTATTTTAAAACGGGGTATCCTTAATTCCATAGGTGGAAGCGTTTCGAGATAGTGCTCATAAAGGTGGACACAGACCCATATACGTTGTTTGTGACATATGTCATCAACGAAAGGAGTCATGAGCAGTTTTAAAAGGGAGTCGGGGCCTGCGTTCTATAGGTGTTCGCCCTTTCGAAATGATCGCCAGACAGTGGACCAGGGGCGTGACTTATCTTTATAATATGTTTGGTACGATATGGTGTATCAAATGAAAGTGTACTGAGAGTGTTTAAAAGGGTGGGCCTTAGTGTGTATGTGCGGCGTTTTCAGAGATATCGCCAAAAGGTGACCAGGGTGAAACCAGATCATCATCTGTGGATACCGCTAATTTATTATATATGTATCCTGACAAGATTTAAGGTTTATTCGCCCTGCACACTTTTTCATTTTCTCTACTTAATATGGTGGGTGTCACAACCATTTTATAAAGTTTTTTTCTAAAGTTATATTTCGCGTCAATAAAACAATCCAATTACCTTACAATGTTCATCTCTTTTTTCGTATTTGTATAGAATTATGGCATTTTTTTCATTTTTCGTATTTTCGATATCGAAAAAAGTGGGCGTGGGTCATAGTCGGATTTCGTTCATTTTTCATGGCAAGATAAAGTGAGTTCAAGTAAGCACGCGAAACTAAGTTCATTAAGATATTCGATTTTTGCTCAAGTTATCGTGTTAACGGCCATGCGGAAGGAAGACGGACGACTATGTATAA
This sequence comes from Eurosta solidaginis, assembly GCA_029619165.1. NCBI lineage: Eukaryota > Metazoa > Arthropoda > Insecta > Diptera > Tephritidae > Eurosta > Eurosta solidaginis. Next base: position 38,109 of record JARSSU010045940.1, read on the forward strand.
AACTGATTCCGCCCATTTTCACAGAAAACAGTTAACATCATAAAGTTATACCCCTACCAAATTTCAAAAGGATGGTTATTTTTGTTCGACTTATGCGTTAAAAGTATCCTAGAGAAATTAAATGAAAAAGGGCGGAGCCACGCCCATTTTTAAATTTTGTATTTTGTTGCACCACATCATTACTGGAGTTGAATGTTGACATAATTACTTATATACTGTAAAGATATAAATTTTTGTTTAAAATTACTTTATTTTTTTTAGAGTGGGCGTGGTCTTATCCGATTTTGCTAACTTTTATTAAGCGTACATATAGAAATAGGAGTAACGTTCCTGCTAAATTTCATCATGAATCTTCAACGACTTGTCACATTACAGATGCAAAATTTTAAATTACTTCTTTTAAAAGTGGCGGCGCCACGCCCATTGTCCAAGATTTTACTAATTTTCTATTCTGCGTCATAAGTTCAACTCATCTACCAAGTTTCGTTTCTTTATCTGTCTTTTGTAATGAATTATTGCACTTTTGGGTTTTTCGAAATTTTCGATATCGAAAAGTGGGCGTGTTATAGTCCGATATCGTTCATTTTAAATAGCCAGAATAGGAAATTAGTAAATTTTAGATAATGGTGGTAGCACGCCCACTTTAAAAGAAGGTAATTTAAAAGTTTGAAAGCTGTAATTGGCAGCTGAGTATGTATGTCGGTTACACCCGAACTTAGCCTTCCTTATTTGCTTCAACTTAAAATAGGTCGACTTGCATTCTAAAATATCGTTTTAATTAACGAGACTATTGAAATCAATGTTGTGAACTCAAACGTCCTACAAACAGTTGTCTACATTTTAAAAATTTTATACAGGGTCCTGTAAAGTTTAATTATGTAGATCCCGATTATACGATTTTACCCCATGAGTTACGAAATACATCCACTTAGCCTCCTTATTTTATTTATTCCAGAGACGCATCCTTGACCGAATACTTACTCTCTAACGTTTCAAGGGTTTCTCTGGTGGTAGCTAGGCAGCATAGCGCGACAAAAACATACGTTAGAAAGTTTTAGGAGCTACACCTAGAGTTCTAGGAAAGAGACGTCGACGAAGGTACATATGAGTTCGAAGTCGCAGTCCTATAGCTCTTGTGCTGGCATATGGTGTGAGGATCAGGAGGCGTGGTAGTGACTGGTGGTCGGGATTGTTACTGTTTGCACATCGGGAATTGTAGCTCTAATCATCGGATAAATATCATTTTTTTAAATAGAAAAAAATCAAGCTAAGCAAGAACACCGTCGTACCTCCGGCGCTCCGCCGCGGCCGGTATTGTCTTGCACGCATTTTACAGGCTTCATACATGTTGAGTAACGTGTTTTATTTTGGTTTTAATTAAGATCTAAAAATGAGGACAAAAACAAATAAGGATGGGACTGTCTTCGGCTGTGCCGAAAGACTCATACCATCCTGAATGGGGCGAACAATAATCTTATCCCATTCGTAATCTCCAAATAATTGCGCTGTATTAAGACCAAGAAATTATAGTTAACAGAGTAAATCTTAAACGATTTTAGATAATATAAATTGGCAAAAACCGCCATAATATGAACGATCGGTTGTATGGGATATATATTATATATAGCCGATTGAATGATATTTCATGAATCTTCTACGATTACATTAGAATAAATATCACCAAGTTTACGGTTTTATATTGGAATAAAGGGAGAAATTGCAAAAATCTTTTATCTTAACGATCGGTTGTATGGGATAGGTATATACTATATACATATAGCTCCAATAAAAGGATTTTTCAGGAGGAATCTTCTATGATATAATATTATTAGAATAAATATTCACCATTGTAACGTTTCATATTGGAAATTAAGGGAGAAATTGCCCAAAAATCTTTATATCTGAACTATCGATAGGTTGTATGGGATAGGTTATATATATACATAGAGCTCCGATCAAAGTGATTTTTCAGAAATCTTCTATGATATATAGAATAAATATCACCAAGTTAACGTTTTTATATTGGAAATTAAGGTGAGAATAGAAATGGTTTAAAATCTTTCTATCTGAACGATCGGTTGTAGGAATATATAGTATATATAGCTCCTATGATGAAATGATATTTTCCTGAATCTTCTACGATACATGTAGAAACAATATGACCAAGTTTTAACGTTTTTAATATTGGAAAAAAGGGAGAAATGCCAAAAATCTTTCTTATCTTAACGATCGGTTGTTTAGGGATATATACTATATATAGCTCCGATCAAATTAAAAATATATATATCACAGAGTTTCACGTTTATACTTTCTAAGTTTTTAAGTGAGAAAGGGCCAAAATATTCTGCTGAATGATCGGTTGTTTGTATAGGAGATATATGTTATAGTGGTCGATCCTACCGGATTCGACAAATGTCTAATATAATACAAAAAATCATCCTTGTCCAAATTCATTGAGATATCTCAAAATGAAGTGTCTGTTTCCCATAATCATCGCAACCGAGTCAGCTATAGGTATACACTCCGCTATTAAGCACAAGCCCGTTTGGGTCATAAACATTATTAGGTGATGATACAGCAAATGTATATATATATAACTAATATGTAAACAAAATATTACATAGATCTCATTAATTTAGGAAGATGTGACGAAAACTTATTTTTTGATAAACGGTTGTAGGTATAGGGAATATATATATAGAGGTCCGATTGGGCGATTCCGACAAATGTCTAATGAGGCACCTGAATATACCTTGTCAACAAATTCAGAGGGACTGGTTTGCGTTCAGACAGAGGACAGACGGACCTGGCTAAATCAACTCAGGTCTTCATCCTGATCATTTCGGTATACTTATGGGTGTGTCTTTCTCTTCACTTTAAGGACTTACAATTTGAGATTCTCGAAGAACTTAATATACTGTTACGAATATTAGCAAAACCAAGCGATGCTAAGCAGTGACGTGAATTCACATCAATAATTCAATCATTATGTATCTACATAACGAATCAATAATTGCGTCCCAACATATGTACTTATACGAGCAGCGTGAGAAGCAATGCACAAATACATGCATATATCTGAGATACTCCTGAAAGTGTGCAATGAGAGAAGCTATAAAATCGTGCATTGTAGTTACAGCTGAGAAATTTGAGAGCTGATGGCAACTAGTTGATTCTGGAAATGGAAGCGCCTAGAAGATGCGAACGTTGAAATCAGAGAGTATAAAAGGCAGCAAATGTAGAGGCGCTGGAATTCAGTTTGATTTGAGCTATCAATCAGTTGGTTATTAAGCCAGTCTATGTTGCAAAGTATGAAGTGTTATTGTGAAGTACTTTAATAAAGGCCATTTTTCCATTATTCAATATTGGAGTTATTTATTCAACAGTTTAGTGATTCGAACTTAGCAAAGGGCAAATAAGAGGATTTGCAAGTAAATTCGTTACAATTGTTGCAGAAGAGGAATTGTTGTGGAATGATAATTCCAGCGGACAACAAGGACATGGGCAAAGTTCCTTGGAATTGATAGATCCAGCAACTGAAGAAGGAGTTGGAGAGCCGGTGATGAATACAGTGGCGTTAAACTCGAAAATTCAGGCACGGCTAAGAGATGCAGGGAAGCAGAAGGAATTGATGTGGAAGAGTATGTCTTTAACCCTGATGGGGCCGACATGAACACAAAAATTGATTAGAGATAAAACGAAAAATCGCAGACAGTTTCGAGCACAGAAATTGAACATGATTTTTGCTGCACTATCTGCACAAACATCGACGTAAGAAACGTAGTCAGAAATAACATCGGAGATTTGAAGCACAAGAAACGCGTATGTCGGAAATGTCGACCAGATTACATCCAAGAGGGAAACTTAACTGGAAGAACGGAAGAATTATGGCATCACAACTGGAATAACGGAGGCAAGTATTGCAGAAAATGACGTCGGCACAGGCCATCTCAATTGGAAGACCAAAAGGACACATATGGCATCTTAATGGTAAAGCGCAAGAGGCACGTATATCTGAAATGTCGTAGAAATTTTTGAACACGTTATCATTCAAAACTGTTAAGCGCAGGATGCAAAAAGGATCATTTCAGGGGGAAGTAGAGTGATTTAATAAGGGTTTATGGGAGCAGTTACAACTAAATCGCCCAGCTGTTTTGAGCAAGAAATACAAAGGTAAGAACATGTCCTTTGACTTTTATGTTCCTTCCCAGGTCTTTAAGATACAGTTTGAGAAGACCGCAGCACGTGACAAATGGAGTGCTGAATGATTAAGTTGCTGCAATGTTCATGGCATAGAAGAGGGGTCCTGCAGCTGTAGATTTTAAACCATTCCCGAGGAGAGCAAAACAACTTGTGAAGCATTGATGGCCGTATGTGAGAGACGGTTATGGGAGCGAGCATAGTGGAGAAGATACCAAAATCGAGTTATTGAACCGTTTTCAGAGCCTGGTGAGACAATGCAAGGAGTTTGCGTCGGATGTTGAAAGGCTGGCAATTTAGCTAAATGCGGTACGCAACCGTGGGGAATACACTGATAAGGGTAAAGATCAGAGCTTTTTTAAATGGCATACGGGACGTCGAAACAAAGCGGGAGATACATACGCGCAAACCAAAGCCAACATTCGCAGAGAAAACGGTTTCGGCTAGTTCTGATTCATGAAACAGCGTGCGTCTGTGTAAGCAAGTTTCAAAGCAGCCATGTGGAAGTGGAAAGCCCAGACGGGGTAGATCGCAATATTGGAGTTGCTGAAAGGATCTCAAAAGCAGGGTGGGTATGATGAGTTATCAAATGCTTCATATGCGGAAAAGACGGTTCAGATTGAACGTCATTTGCGGATCTTGGCTAATAGTTCCAAAAACGTGGGTGACGTAAACGCAAAGCTGGAGGAGATGAGCAAGAGTCGTGCCATGATGGAACAAAAAAAAGCTGAGAGCTAGCCCAGCTACTATTACACTGTGATATCTGCTGTCGCAAATGGAAGGAAATCAAGCAAGTGCTTTACCGCAGAGGGGAATGTTGAATAGGCAAGGAGCGTGTTACTGACTGTAAGATAGGGAGCATCTCATCCTTGCTCGTTGATTTAGTCAACAGTTTGAGAGTAAAAAAACGTTACCTAGAGCAAAGTTGCGCACGGCAACACGCGAGCATAATAAGTCGAGGGAGACAAGTGAGATGGATAGTCCTATAATTGGTAAGGTCATGGTTCTACACAAATTCGTCTTCCTTGTGGCGGAGATCGTTTGATGAAGTTCATATTGGCGATGTGGACTTATTAGTTGACATGACATCAGGATCGATAGCAAGAAAGATATTGCGCTATGAGAACCAAGGATGTTTTGTGCCACTTAACTTCGTTTGGAAGAAGGGTCAGCCGGAATCCCAGTGTGGGTTTGAAAAGAAGATTCGACCAAAAAACCGCAAAAAAGTCAAAGGCGGCAGCAGGCAGCTCGGGCAATGATAGGCGTTGATGGGAAACGTATATTCAAGAATAAAAAAAAAAAATCAAAACCGAATGGACTTGAGACGAGAAAGCCGGCATCCGATAAACCCCCTATATGGGACCGTCACTAAAATGACTGAAGGACTTTTTTCAGAAAGAATGCTAAGGCAGGTTTCAAGGACAGCACGCACTTTTTTACTGTTGTGAAACGACCAGACAATAATGTGATGACAAAGTCAATTCGTCAAGATCAAGCATATGCCGACAGTAGTTCCTTCAGAGTAGCCACACAACAGAGTGCGACGGGAACGACCAGGATAATGATGTAGTTAAAAATGAAACGCTAGGGTACGATCGAGAACAATAATTTCAAAAGGTTTCTTGGTAGGGGAGATTGGTACTGCTAGACAACCCTAACCCGGCGGAAAGTGTTCCATCCAAATTTTGGTTGCAGTTGTAGAAGGCCCGTGCAGGGGTTGTGGAGACGAGGATCAGTGGGATGTATTACCGCATACAAAACAATTGCGGAAACACGAACCAAAAGGAAAGTGGTTTATTTGGCTGGCAGCGTTTAGATCGAGAGATTTGTTGATAGGGACGATCATGGCTTAGGGTGGAGGGCAGTGTTGACGAATATAGCAACACTAAGGGATACTATCATCCTAACCCGATGATAAGAGTGACTTGTATTTAATCAATAATTCAATCATTATGTATCTACATAACGAATCAATAATTGCGTCCACACATATGTACTTATACGAGCAGCGGAGAAGCAATGCACAAATACATGCATATATCTGAGATACTCTGAAAGTGTGCAATGAGAGAAGCATAAAATCGTGCAATTGTAGTTACAGCTGAGAAATTTGAGAGCTGATGGCAACTAGTTGATTCTGGAAAATAGAAGCGCCTAGAAGATGCGAACGTTGAACTCAGAGAGTATAAAAGGCAGCAAATGTAGAGGCGCTGGAATTCAGTTTGATTTGAGCTATCAATCAGTTGGTTATTAAGCCAGCTAGTTGCAAAGTATGAAGTGTTATTGTGAAGTACTTTAATAAAGGCCATTTTTCCATTATTCGATATTGGAGTTATTTTTCAACGTTTAGTGATTGAATTAGCAAAGGGCAAATAAGAGGATTTGCACTAAATTCGTTACAATACCATTTAATTTTCATGAAAGCAGCTCTCCATGCACTGTGAGATATGAAAGTATGTTGGCAAAAAATCGTTTCAGGAATACTGAAAGTAAAGCTGCTAAATTAGTGAGTGTGCTTGTTCCCCCAATTAAATAAACAAAATTTATTATTGAATGGACTTTTTATTAAAAATTTAATTACGTTCTTAACGGACGATGTTGACACTTTCAAATTGTGAACTATTAGAGCAGATTTATGTACGATTATAACAAAAACATCCATAAATAAAGATTCTTGAAGTATTGCGTTTTCGTAATTTATTGTGACCCGACCTGCTTATAATAACTTGACTCAAATTTGCATACACATTTGCTATCACTTGGATGTGTTAATGCAATAAAAGCTTAAACTATGTGTTTAATAGTCACGGTATTTATAGGTATGAATGATATGTGCGTATGAATTTCAGTCTGTCCTCCTTTCAAATCAATTGCATTTGCTGGTTTACGTCAGAAAAAAAGAAAAATAAAGCAAAATTTAAAACTTAAAAAACGTAAAAAATGCAATTGAAATAGAATCAAGCAAACCGAAAGAAAAAATTTGCATGTCTGCTTTGCTTTCCTTACAAAAGCGTCTACATGAAAGCATTCACTTCTTGACTTCTTTCGATTTTATTGTGAAATTCCATAGCAACAACGCTCATTGATGTTGATTGTTGCCAATGCCTTTGCTAGCTTCACTAGTTAGAATAGCACAAAACATCGAAGGAAAACCGAGAGGTAGTCAATATCTGCGAAGCATTTGAAAAGTTTTGAAATTTTTGTGGGTGAAGTGGTAAAGAAAAACTAAAATCTAAAAAATGTGTATGTATTAGGGCAGATCAAAACTGTATTGGAAATTTCTTTCAAGAACATTATAATTTCTAAAATTATCCTTATACCGCCTCCAACTTTTCACCTTCCCTTCTCATAATGAAACATGTTTTCACTAAAATTCCTATTAAAAATCGGCATAGTACATCGGCGTTTTTCTCGAAGGGAAGTTTAAAATTTTATTATTGTTACGAATATTAGCAAAATAAGGAGTGCTGCCAGCTCTAAGCCGATCTAAGCAGTGACGTGAATGCACATCAATAATTCAATCATTATGTATCTACATAAACGAATCAATAATTGCGTCTACACATATGTACACATTCCGACGAGCAACATTTACATACAAGGCAGCGAGAGATGAGATGTCACACACCGATGAATTTACTTATACGCTTATGTGTGTGCGGGAGACTGTAAACTACAAACACATGCATATACCTTATCTGAGTTGTCACAAGACGAGAGCAATAATTTGTGCACGTAGTGTGGCTGGCGATTTTGTAGCCGAAACAACTAGTAACTTCTGGAAATCGAAGAGCCTAGAAGTATGCAGCGTAAACTATAAAAGCGATGCAGGCGAGTAAGAAGTAATTCAGTTTGATTTGAGTTGTCAAGCAGTTGCGATTAAGACGATATCTAGCGAGCAATAGCAGTATTATTTTGAATAGTAGAGTTTCATTGAGCTATCAATCAGTGTGTGTTATTAAGCAAGCTATTCGTTGCACAGTTGGAGTGTTATTGTGAAGTACTTTAATAAAGGCCATTTTGCATTATTACAAATTGGAGTTATTTATTCAACAGGTTTAGCGATACGATTCCTAGCAAAAGGGCAAATTAGAGGATTTGCAAATTAAAAATCGTTACAATTGGTGTCAGAAGAGGAATTGTTGAATAAATTTAGAGGACAACAAGGACATGGCAAAGTTAAGTGAATTGAAGAGCAGCAACTGAAGAAGGAGTTGGGGAGCCGTGGATTGAATACAGCGGCGTTGTTAACTCGAACTTCAGGCACGGCTACGAGAAGCAATGGCAAGCAGAAGGATAATTGATGTGGAAAAGAGCATGTCTTTATCTCTTGAGGGCGAGGAGGAGACAACAAAAATTGTAAGAGATAAGAACGAAAACACGCAGACGGTTACGAGTCCAGATTTGAAAATGATTTTAGCTGTCTGCAAATCTGCTCCAAACATAGACAGGTCATCCAACTGGCCGAAAAGCAGAATATAATGGAATCGAAGCTGAGAAATCGTTATAACATCCAAGATGGAAGAACAGTAAGACATATATGGATCACAACTAGAATCGCAGGAGACACGCATAAATCCAAGATTGAAGCACAAGAAACGCGTATGTCAGAATGGCGACACAGATACATCGAAGATTGAAGCACAAGAAAACGCGCATTATGGGCAGAAATGTCGACAAGCTTAACATCCCAAAAATGGAGACCAACTCTGAAAGGCACAAAGGCACGCATAACATACACTCGGAAGCACAAGACAGGAGAGGCGCGTATATCATCAAAACCTCGAAAGCACGTCGATGGACGAGAAAATAAGTAGTTGAGGAAAAATCGAAGACGAGGTGGATGCTTTGAACGAGGTCGTATAACCAAAAGTTGCAATTTAAACCGCCACCAGCTGTTTCAGCAAGCAATACAAAGGTTAAAAAAACACCATCCTTTGACGGTTATGTGCCTTTCCATGCTCTTTAAGACTACAGTTGAGAAGACCGCAAGCATGTGAACAATGGAATGCTGGAAGATAAAGTTGCTGCACTATTCGTGGACCATTGAAGGGGCCAGCAGCGGAAATTCTACAGACGATTCTCCGACAGGATGAGCGGAACAATTATGCAAGCATCGAGGCTGCTGTAGAACGCCGTTTATGGAATTGCGAACATAGAAAACCAGATATTCCAAATTGAGTTGCCAAAAACCGCTACCAAAAAGCAAATGAGGACACATTCAAGAGTTTGCTTCAGAGTTGATAAGGTCTGGTCATCTCGCAAATGCGGACGCAACCGTGGAATACACCGAGAGGGGTTAAAAAATCCAGATTTTTATAAATGTGCATACGAGATCGTGGAAACGAGCGAACAGCCACATACACGAAACCAAAATGCCAACATCGAGAAACGGCTCAGAGCTCTCTCATTGAAATTTTTTTCCCTTTTTTCCCGTTCCCTCACCTTTCGTCACAAGCTTATGATTCAGGTATAAACTGGCGTATTGTCGATGACACTGTGTAGCAGGCCTTTTAGTTTTTCAAAGCACACCGCAACGTGTGGAAGTAGATGTAAGGGCCCAGAGCTGTGGGTAGGACAGACTATTGGATCGTGCACTGACAAAGGATCGCAAAAGCGAAGTGAAAAAAGTATCAAATGCTCAAACGCTTCACGAAAGTCCGGTCCATATGCACTGTCATTGCGATCTTTGCTGTCCTAAAGTTCTAACAATGTGGGTCCTGCACTTTTTTTGTCACCCCGGTTAAACGACCATATAGCTTGTTTGATGTTCGTTTCGGTGCACGCAGAGCACGATTTGCGAGTAAGATGGGTTAGAGAGTCGAGAATCCATGCTATTGAATGCCCTGCTGATATCCGGTTGCGCAAACTGGAAGGGAAACTACACACAGCAGTTCTTACTTTTCCCCCCTGTCAGAGGGAAAGTGGATGGCAAAGAACGAAGCGGATCGTAGCAACGGGCCGCATCGCATTCCTTGATCCGATCTGACTTGGTAAACAGCCGTTCCCTACGAGACGTATCTACTAAAAACCTTGTCACCTGCGCGGGGAGCGTAAGTTTTGTTCGTCACGGTCCACTGGCGAGTATAACAACACACACGAATTCCACGGCGAGAAGTGATATGTGAAGTATGATTGGGTCAAGGTCATTGGTCCTCACACAGAAGTTTTCCTGTTCGTGGATGGGAACGATGTTCTGTTTGATGATATTGGTATATTGGTGACACTGTAGATTTCCTGGTTGACCACATGACTATCAAGAGCGATATGCAGAGAAGGGTGATGCGTTAGGAGAACCAAGATGTGCCACCACAAATTACAAATCACCTATGTTTGACGAAAAATGGGCTTCCTCAGCATGTAATTAGCTTGGTGGTTCTCGAGTTATAGGTGTGAGAAGACTCGACACGGTTAGGCCCCAGTCGGCGTATTTACCCATGAAGTCGAAGGCAAAGGATGATAGATCGAAGGGTGCCAACCCATTAAATAGAAAATCAAAAGTAAACTGCCAGAAAAGCACAGAGAAAAATCGAGGAGGCAAACATTGAAAAAAACCTAAGGAGATGATCACAGGGAAAACAGCTCACCAAAAAGAATAAGAATTTGTTTTTACGACGAAGGACACAGCGAGGGCCCTTGTCTACACGTTTACCCCACAGACTATAGAGCGCACTTACTCCCCTGCCTGGGGAAAAGTCCCCACCGTTTCTCGGGTCACCCGATACTGATTATGCTAATATGCACAGATCCGTTCCATGCGCTTTCTTTTAGCTCCCCCTTCACCGAATAGTTAGTCAACTGCCCCCAAACAATTTTGTTCAGAGGTGTAATGGTATTATCGAACCAGCGGTAT
>JARSSU010045941.1:0-12665 GCA_029619165.1 Eurosta solidaginis
ACGAATGGCGCTAGGACGCGTGAAGGACACCCCTATGTTGGCAGGACGGCCACTAGGTTACGAGTAGTCGACATACGCACACCGTAGAATGGACGTATCTCTCACCTAGGTCCCATCTCGTACCAAACATTGTGTTTCTGCTACCGACCTCTGAACCTGGTAATCAGGCCTGCAGGGCTCGGCAGGCATCCCCAGACGTTATACAGGTCCAACGTGCTATCGCAAGAGTCACACAATAATGCACGCCCCTACCCTACACTCATCCTCCCCTAGAATCATCATGAGTGACTAAACACGTATTTTATCGCTATCTTACCTCAGATGGACTCGCCAACGCCCCTCGGTTCTCACACCGCGCCGCTGTTCCTGGCCATCGCCAAGTGACTAAGGCCACGCGATCCCCACACGAAATGAGCTGACGCGCGATGCTTTCACGTCGACCGACTATCACGACGATGCAGACTACTGTGTGTATGCGCGCACACGCGCTCTCGATTTGTCCCACTGTTTACGTGCATCATGGAACACAACAACGCGCCATGATTGACCAGGGCGCTCCAATACTGCACCAATCTGCCTGGCATTGTCCCATCACACGTAGGTGTGTACGTCCCAGCGAGTCGCTCGTCACGTATGTGGGCTCCATCACCACTACACACTTACTCCACCTGCGAAAGCGGGATGTCGCCCACCCCCGCAGGCGGGGCGCCATCATCGTCAATCGCGATGCACCGCCGCGTACCACTTCAAACGCCGCAGTCTCATCAACATACAACATGTGCCAAGCAGCATCGCCACACCCGTTCCCGGCGTATAACCAGCGTTTTCGCACACGACGATGTCAGACCGCACCATCCGGTGCACCGCTACCGGTTTCCTGACCGCCACGTACAAAACCAAAGTGGGCAACATCCTAATCAGGATAGCAGTTCGAGCTCTGACCGAGCTGCAGCTTACGATACGTTAGGCGCGTAGTACGCTAGCGGGCCAGATGTTTGCGCGCGTGGCTGTCTACGTCCATCACCCTCTTGTACATACGCTATAGCTAGGAATGTATACTCTAAACCCAGTCGCATCGTGTCATGTGTATGTCCATCCATTGAATGGTTGTTGCATTTTTTTATATATTGAAATATGCCTAGAATGACAATGCATTGTATCTACCTTAAATTTCCCTGATTGGAATCTCATGGCCGGTGGTCAGTGCCTCCACGCGCGGCAAAGTCCGCCAAATCAAATTCGCTCGCCAGGACAGGATGGACGATCTGGCATGATCGCCATCTAGTCTCAGATTAACCACACCTTTGGCTATCACACAAAATAAATTTTGTTAGATATTGCTTGTCACTCTGAAAGAGATTCCCAACATCCTTGCTTTCGACTAAAACAATTTGGTAACATTCATTATCTACGATATTATGATTGCATACACTAGTGTTGTAAACTCTTATATAGTATTTTGCTACTGTGTTTCGAACTCGACCACACTAGAATTTTAGATTACGCGCCACGTATAGACTACAGCCAGTAAGTGAAATTAATTGAATGTACTAATACGCGCGTGCTGTCTCTTTTATACGTGTGGCATAATGATTCTACATACACAAACACAAGTAAACTTTGCGCTGAATTTAAAGAGCGTCATATATTTTAGAATCTATCTAAAGCTCCCAACACGAGCGATTGGAAACCGGCCTGCTTTAGGATGCAAACATAACCTGACGTCCTTGTGGGACCACAGAACAAGTAGTGAGTCGCATTATGAACGGGGCTAGGAAATAGAACACACCACAAATCCTGCTGATACAATACAAGCATTGTTGGATCAACGCAACGTAAACTCCAAGAAAACCGTTTTATGGTATATAACTTGCGGAAGATAGTGGCCTAAGTTGCAGAAAGCCTTGAACCGCAGCGATCAGCAACCACAGGGAATCACCGCCATCGCCGTCAAGGAGTCATATACTGTCGGGCACATCCTCAGAAGCTATACCGTCCGCAACCCTACCTACATGCACGGTGAGTACACCCCTGAATATCTATATAGGTATTGCTATACGTGATGTATGTTCGTCGTAAGAAGGTGTGTGCTATAAGCACAACAGCGTCGACAGCTATCTTCGTTTGGACTGTAAATTGTGTCTTTGCTCTTCACATTACATCACACTGCAAGTGCAGCACACTTTCATGGGCTTCTATCCACGGGCATTTCTGTGCCATGACGTCTGCTTCTTAAAGTAGCATTCTGGTTTCACGTATGCTTTGTGTTTGTGCGCTGTATGCACTCTATCCTAATAGCTAATGCTCTGGAATTCGCAACACTCGGCACCAACTGAAAGCGTACTGTGCTCCTGTACTATGCAGCATGTGCATTCACTCTTAATGCATTTTACACTACGGGTGCATGCATATATTTGCTCTGAGACTGCACACATAGATGCAATGAGAAATCACACTGCATTGTGCGCAAGTGCTAGGTGTTAATTTATGTGTGCACACTACATGCTGAATAAGACACTCTATTTGTGCGTTTGTGTCAAAAATATCACAACATATTACGGCGAACATGTCCTCTTTCTATCTCAGCCTCTATTCGAAGCAACTTGCATGCTAAACCACGATCGCGATTCTTACAAATTGCAAGCCATACTCCCACCAAAGTTTACTAAGTTCATTGCCTAAGCTACCCCTCTCGTTAAGCTGGTCAGCCTGTATTTTTTGCGAAAATTGCAAATAATATTTTTCATGTAATTTAGCAGCGCACATTAAATGCGACGAAGAAAATGCGCTTTGTGTGTTTTGTAACGAAAAATGTCTGCTAATCCTCCCAGAAATAGCCACACCTTTCTGAAAAGGCACCACTCTCTCCGCATGCATTTGTCCACAAAGTCCTGGCGACGTCTGTACCTGAAACCACCAAAAAAAGTTTTACAAAGGGCATAGATAATTTATAGAGTAGTAGACAGTCACACGGTATCTCATATTGCACAATTGCGCAACAATTTTCAATGCAATAATTTCACTCTACACTTACATGATTGGTTTTCATATGGGCTACACGTTGTAATAGTGCACGACATTAGATATGACAGCATGTCCTACAACGTGAACATCAAACGAACAGTGTGGTCAGCGACACGGAATGGTTTACGATTCACTGTCGGTGTATTTGGGCTATAATATATCTTCTATAGATGAGAAAATAGGTTCATAGTCGATGTCAGCAGACGTTCTTTCTTGAGGAGTAATATCTTATTAGTATTTTTTTACATCGTTTAATAATTTCATACACATATTAGTTTCACTTAGTTATGCTATACATTACAATAGTACACTCGATTTGTTTACCTCATTGTTGATCTCTGCAAAGTCATACTCTCACACACAGTGATATTTATATCTATGCTCCTTTTTTTACATATAGATTAGATTAGATTAGATTATTCATTTGTCTGTTCAAAGTCCAAGATTTTATACATCTTTCTACATATATATAATTGACACTTAAATTAACACAGTTGTGATACATTGAAAGAAAAGTATTCGGCTTCCTGTAAAGCTTCTCTTAAATAACTTGCTATTTGAATGCCATCTCCAAAATAAATTAATCTTAATCATAGTATACATTTAGATGTCTTTCGCTACGCTGCCGTCGAAAGCCTGCCCAAACGCTAAGCCGATCTGCAATCTGTATGAAAAAGTAGTTTCTGGACGCTTCTTTGTGTGATAGTATGTGTACGTAGATAGAAACAAATATATTTAGTTTGCACTGTGCTGAAAATGCTGGAGAAGCTGAGATCTCACGAGTTCGAATGTTCGTGCGTTATCAGTACATTGATATGCACTCAAACTACCATAGCACTCGAACGATTTGGTTTGTGTTTGGAACATGCGTGTCAGCGCTTAACGGAAATACGTTTTACTACCATAAATTGACTCTCGGTGGGTGGCGCTGGAGTCCACGACCCCTGGGCTGTTGGAGATATCAAGTCATAGAGTATCTTTGTACGATATGGGTAGCAAATGATAGGTACTGATGAGAGTTGTAACAAGGAGGGTGAAACACGGGTCATACGAGAGATCCCAATTCCCTTAGACATCACGACCACAAAATGGGAACTAGGGGCTGACCACCTAGGATGCTTTAGTACGATATGGTATTAAATTAATGTAATATGTGAACCGTTTAAAGAGATATCGACCAAAAATGTGGACCAGGCAGACCAATTTTATTGCGTTTTCAGTCACCTTCTTGTATGACACACCATACTACTATATTTGGGCCGATTTTGGTTTGCGTTTGGACATGGCGTTGTAGCCGCAGTTTGTGAATGATAAACGCTTTCCTAATGATTGATACACTCATCCCCGCACCACACCACACGATCCCGTCACTCTACATCACTATCTTCACCCCACCATAAAGAACAGTAATTATCACTAGTTGCATCATCGTATCGCGTTGCGATTTGTCTCATATACATTGCAATTAGATAGCGTCTTATTCATTACAAAAGGTATAGAAGAGTATGCGATCATGCTGAACTCAGCGGAAACTTAGAAATAGAAAATGCAATGATAGATGATATGTTTATTAAATGTACATAGTACACATTGGAAAATTTAGATTATACATGTAGCGCGGTGAAGAATATTTAGATCGTAAACATTGGATTCATGATGACAGTCGTATTATAAAAAGCCCGTGTTCGTAACACACTTTGTAGACACGTGTTGCTTTGCGTGCACGAATAGCGATACACGCAGTTTATCGTTTTTAAACTACCAGATTCGGGGTTGCTGTGCAAACGGAAAATGAAACTGCCGCATGCAGGCTCCTGCCTGAGTCTTGTGAGGTTCATGACTGTCCGGAGTCAACAAGACAATGCGAAGCATCTAAATATACAGGCATACAATGTTCAGTGCCTCAAAGGACGTCGTCTGTGGCGGCAACTGTTAATAGTAATATATTATATATAATAGTAGCCGTGTGATGTCGAGTCTATTCTGAGTTATATTGTCGGCGCACGCAGGATAGTTGTTCTGGAAATTTTTGTCCGCTCGATAAAGTTTATATCGGTAATTATTTGTAGGTAGTTAGAATATTCAGATGAATAGATACTTAAGGCCTCATGCGTGAACGGCAAGTGTAATATTATCGAGAGGTAATTTGAGCAATTGTGTCAAAACTTTACGAATTTTAACCTGTCGATTGTGATGGCACACTCTGAGTTAAAAATTCGGAAATATGCTTGTTTAGCTGAGTGGGCCATTAAGAAACCTATGTAATATAGATAGATCAAATGTTGAGCTGTCGAAAAAAGTTAACACAACTATGTATGTATATTTAATAAAGTGTAAAAATACATCCTTTCGTTGTCCACACACAGATGAGGTGTAAAGATATAGGGCTGCACTTTATCATAGTTTATTCATATATGAATGGTTATAAATTGCAACTTTTTTCCAAATACGATCTCTAGGCAAATTTGATCTGATTCCTCGAATAGGTCTCCTTATTACCATTGCCCAATATTAACTCCATAACGCAATTTTGCATAAATTTAGTTTTATCGGCAATTCGAATGTCGAGTTGGTATCGTGCATATGTGCAATTCAATCATACGTTGCAGACGAGAAATTGTGTAACAGCTGCAGATTATTGTTGCATCAGTGAAAAGTGAATGGTTCGCGAGTATTGTGAACAACTACTCGCCATCGATGATGGCACATCGGATAATAAAAAACGTTGTCATTCATGCATATAAAGTACCACATGGACAACCTATCTCGGGTAGATGTGGTACGCACCGTACGATTGTTGATGTTCTCTATACGTAATGGTTGCGAGAGGTAATTTGACCATCACCGACATTGCTTTGCAGTGGCCGAAACAATCAGCTGCAACGTGTTTGTGAAACACTATCGGTCTTATTATGCGTTGCAATATCACAATATTGTTTTGTCGGTGGTAGAAGATGGATATGTAATTAGTCTTCGGTGTGGTATAATCCCAAGCCGGTACGAGAAATCAGTTTGACATTTAAATATGCGCTGTGCGTTGTAGCTGACGCTTCCATACATCATCACTTGCAATGAGGTAAATTGCAAAATAGTATGCTTTAGAACGCTATCAATAAACTTAATAAATAGCATGGTAATATGTATGTAGTCTACAACAAGAGGGCTGTTGTCACAATAGCATACAAGTTGAGTACTAGTACATTTAAGAAGCCGAGCTCCGCCCGATGTTAGTATTGTGTGTATAAGAAATATAAACATTTGTCACAATATCCTTTCTTATACAGTGCAAAGTATTCCAAATAAATTAGATTTGTGTATGAAGTATAAATATGAATTACTATTCATTACAGTAGATTCACTTAATGCAACGTGTGGTGAAAGTATGAATCTAACTCATATTGTTAATGTGTCGAAGGTTATTCATCCATTTTCGCTGTTGAGTGTATCGCGAGCATTAAGACAGAACGTCATTCATTTGTCGTGATCCACATAAACATAATGATGTTAGTATGAATGAAATTGCCGTTTGTGATACATTTTTACCGTCAAACTACTACAAGGTATGTGCCAGTCACGCTGTGCATATGCAGTGAGCTATGCAACGTAGGATGCGATGATTTATGTTCGCCATTGCGGGCGGCCAGATTTATTTTGACCTTACACATGTATCAAAATGTGGATGTAGATCAAAGAACATTAACGCTCAATCATACGTCGAGCGTCATGATCATAACCAGATGCCTTTAAACACAATGAGAAGGAGTTTCTGTGTGGCATCCACTGCTCACGATTGCATTTGCATGTGACACGTCGCTTGTGCACTTCAATCACCTATTCCCCAAATTCATTCGTAACTAACAGGGTGCAAGACTTACAGAAATTCTCTTAACAATTTCCTCTGTTCGTCTGCAACCCCACCGGTTTGCACCCAAAAAATTCTCTGACTCAGAGCAATATATGATTGAAATTTTATTCGTCTGATTTTTGTGAATAAACTTATAGATGATGCTATGTAATATTGACTTCGCACCATTAAGTAAGGTCTTAGGAGGCAGTATTCAATAGGGTGTTTAGTACAGGTGTAAATGCACGTGTATCAATTTATTTTTGACTTCTCTTCAACTTGTGGTTCATGCCGCTCGTTGTTTACCATCTATGTATTATAGTTGGACCAGCGAATCAGCAGTATAGGTGTAGGTGACCTTTTGCAAAACAGCGATATTTACCAGGCCATCAGAAATAAGGGAACAACATATCTGCCTCGAAGTAATATCGAATATCGAACGTCTCCATGTGTAGTCATCCTTCCTCACCTGTGCAGACAATTACATGTTACCGTCTTGACTCCTTGCATACAATCTGGTTGACAATTTTATAAATGTATCGTCGATATTTACTCATTTCATATTGTGCTGCGTCAATCTCCTCCTCTGCATACTAGTCTTGATTGTGTGTCCGTCTTCCACCCTAACAGCCACCTTCAGCATATGATTGAAAGCATATAGTATGTAGGTTAAGTGCCTATGCATTGATGTCGCACATCTACGTATTATAAACTCGGTAGTTCGGATCTACGCGTCGACTCCATGGGATATCTATTTATTTATTGTATTTTTCTCGCTTTGGTGGTTGATATCATCAATGCAAAAAGATCGTAATACGGGAGTTTCTATCTGCTAAGGACAGAAGAATGCAGAAAATGTTTGAAAGAGCCCGATACAGCAGGCATCATGTAAAAATGGTGTAGGGTTACTGGATAATAGAGTGCATGCTGCCATCTCTAATGAATGCTGCTAAGTAAGAAATAGTACTATGGGCTATGTGCTTGTCAACATATAAATATGTTTCCAAGTCAGACCAATTAACGTTAGCTATATATATCTTCCACGCATCCATCACTGATGAAACTCAGTGCATCATCGCATCTCTAATGAATGCTGCACCAGAAGTAAATACAGTACTAATACGGCAATCATAGAGGATAATTGGCGATCTCCGTTTGCTACACACTTATAATATGTTTCCAAGTAGAAATCATATATATGCCACGCATCACTCACTCCAGGGAAAAAACAACTCACGCTTTGAAATACTGCTGTTCAGGCTGATCAAAACTACACACGCTATTATGGACACAGCGCGTGTATGCGCAAAATACTACATATGTGTAAGATGTCGTGGGTCAAAGCTCGCTCCAGTTATCCTTTTTTATTGTTGTGTCTAGCTGAAATTATATAAAAGGTGCTGAGATATTGCGCGTAAATATATTGTGCGATAGAAGCGCGTTCTTCAATTTCGTATGCATATTTTTTGTCAAGATGTAAAAGGTCGAAGAGCGTGGCATTGGTAATAGGCGACCATCATTCACAAAAATAGCAAAGTGGTCGCTATCAATGAGCACAGCATTTCTTCCTATACGTCCATGCCTCGCCTCGCCTCATCCACAAGGACAAGAAGTCAGAAACCAGAGACAAAAGTAGCGTTGGGTCGTTTCGTTCTAGAACTGTGTTCAATCGACGGGTCTCTCAACTCTCGAACAAAGTGTATCTAGATTGCTCGATTTCGCGTCTGATTTGTTCTCTTGTTCTGTTGTGTTTGAGTCATTTGTTAGTTCGTTCACATCTAAAGCATGTGCTGTCATCACACACCTCCCATCTATACTATGTAGCTTTTTCGCAGGTGCAAGCATGCAGTGATACAAAATTGCTTGACTATATTGACATCACGATGAACAAAAAGAACAACTGTGTGTGCGGGTCATCAGAAGGAAAAGAACGAAGAGTATCGACTCTCTGAAATGACGACAAAAGCACAGCGTCTGAGACAAAAATATCATATATTTTGATGTTTGTGTCGATTCTTAGTACCGACCACTACATGTGTCAAAGCAGTTGTCGTTCGGCCTCGTACATAGAGGTCCCCAACACTAGAACACAACCTTAGATTTCGGCGAGAAACTCTGTACATTCCCGTCCTACGTCATAGGTACATGGTTATGGATTGCGATATTCGCATCTCGAAAGTGAATGCTGCGTAAGTAATTAAAGTATCTATACACACCAAAAAGGTAATAATAGAGCTATCTGACTTTGTACAATCATAAGTAAATATGGTTTCCAGTTAGAAATTACGTCAGTTCATATATCGTCCCACGCATTGCACTCACGTCCACTCTACCACTCACTAGATTGAAACTCTCATGCCTTATTAACTGCCTGTTTAGGCTATCGCAAAAGACACAAGCTTTGGGGCCATCGGTGTGTAGGCACACTACATTCTTGTCATACGTATTACGTAGGTCAAAGCCCGGCTCAAGCTAGATTTATTTATGTTTGTGAAGGTAAACAACATGCTGATGTTTCTAAGTGCGCCAAAATAGAAAAATAATTTGTCTGTTTTGTTAAATAGGGACATGTTAATGCCACATGCTCGTCGCTCCACGATTGTGCTAAGAAGTCCTCATCTCGCTGAGAACGAATAAGGACAGAGCTTTTGTTCCTTTGGTCGCAATGGAGCCCTGTATGCAGCATTTTCTGGCCGTTTTCTGTGGTCTCCGCAAGTTGGGAGTGAATGAGAAACGAGCGCAGAAGAAAGTGGCTGCATTAGCACATCGCGAGACTCGCGCAATCGGTGTGACAGTAATCCGTAGCATCTATGATAGAAAATGTCTATATTTATGTTGCTTTTCCAATTCAAAAACGTGTATAAAAAGAAACTTATATAAGTGTTAATCCCAAACTATATAGCAATGGCCTGGCTCAAGAGTATTGTGATAAAAATTATAACTTAGAAAATATAGAATATATATATAATTTTGATAAAAATACCAATAAATTTCAACAGAATATGTAGTGCCGCTCATAATCTTGCTTTTCAAACACAAACTATCGAAAAAGATTAAAAACTAGATAGTAGTAGAAATAAATGCACAGAAAAGTGATAATAAAATCATAAAACAATACGATAAATCAAAGAAACTAAAAATTGGTAAGTAAATAGGAGATGTATATATAATAATAGAAATTGGATTAAATAAAGCAAACTGATAAAAACGAAGACGAATATTAATAATAAAGAATAACAGCAACGAATGTAAATAAACCACGAAAATTGCTGAATAATAAAATGTATTTCAACAAAATATATGTTAAATAGATAAAAATATTTTTAAAAAGTTTACAGAATAAGATATCAAGCTATAAAACGCTGATTTCGAAATGGACAGTTGGTTAGAAGCCGTAATATAATATAAGCTGCATATAAATCGTTAGAATGATATATGCAAATACATTGTGATTTTTGTTTCACTCATTAATACTTAAATCATTAACAAACATTCGGTCTCACTCGCTTACACAAAAAGATTATGAATGAAAGATTTGTAAGTCTTATTTAACATTGAAAGCGTTTATACTTGCAGCTATTTGATCAACTTACTAATAGTTCTGTCCGCATGAAACATTTGACACAGAAATTCTGTGGTAAGATAAACACACACATCCACGCACATGTACTGTTTTCACACTCTTGTCACACCACGTATACACATAATAAATTATTATTTTTTGTACTTACCAATCGTCAACGTATGGCACAGCATGCACTCCCTCAGGCGGTTGCCTTTGCGATGTAGGTCCGTTCCGTAAAGTGTGCCCGGACACATAGGTATTCCAATTTTAGGAAGATGGGCGTCAAGGGCAATGCCCAAAGCGCCCTCCACTTCTTGTCTTAATGAAGGCTTGTACGGCAACGGAAGACCGGCAAAACCTTCTCGGTGTTTATACACCCACCCACAACACAATTGCAGTACGCGCGAATCGTAATAATTTATTAAATTATATTTAACCACGCGTAACTTTTATATCCATCAGCGTCAACCGCACTTTGAAGAAAACTTTTTTTGAATGAGCAAAATAAACATCGGTCTTTTGCTTATCGAAAATCATATTCGATATTTTAACGAGTGCTGGATTTGCCATATCAGACCAAGCTGTTGACTGAGAGACTATGAACCTGAATCAAAGCTTCTGCAGCCTTAAACAAGCACATAACTAGTGTGGCGCCAAAACGATTATATTAAATAATTTCGCTGTCTTATCTGGTACTTAACGCGTAGTATACAGTATTCTGCAACACGCCGGCCTAAGGCCATTTTTCAAACCCTCCATTGTCCCATTGAAATTAAGAGCTTTGTTTCTACCTGTTTTACAAATTGTGTTCTAAATGTATTGTGTTAATTAAAGTTGTGTGTTGTCAAATGCATATTTATTAATACCATAAAGCATGCAAAATAGATTTGCTACAAATAATAAAAATTTAAATATAAATTAAGTCTACTACATACTATATATCGCCACAAAGAAAAGAATGCGTCTTTAAGAGAAAACTCAAACATAGTATGTAAAGCTACACAGCGGAAACGTGTATGACAGAGTAATTTTCTGCTCGTTAGGACAGGTTACATTGCTGATGGATTGTGTGTGGTAAAGGGCAAGACGCTAGCTTCACATGCACTAGGTGGAATCGTAGCAAAAATCCTCTACATTGTGTTGTTAAATTCTCGTGATTATAACGAGCACGTGTTTTTAAACAAAACTAAAAGCTTTTGCTGCGATTTTCTTTAGCACTCATTCGTCTAATTAAAAGTATATGGTGAGGGTCTATTGTGCTGGTCGAGTTTACCGTGGAATGCAGAAGAAATGAGATTCTGCCACATCGCCAGACCAGTATATTAGTTGGTTGGTGAAACATACAATAACAGGCAAATAGAGAATTGCACAGCGTACTATCTGCTGAGACTATTCCTGATCAAACCATAGTCTCCTGAGCTGATATTGTAAGGGGTCTATAAAAATATTGATATCATGAGTCCAGGCGTGAGACACAAAATAGAACTTAATCATGTATGGTTGATGCGAGATGTCCTACGAATAACCTATCTCTAAGTCATGGTGTACACAGAAACAGTAAGCGGCAATGATGGACTACCATGTGTATCGTCATCGATCAACTGGATCGATTGTAACGGATACGATCACCAGTGATGAAATGTTCTAAGAAAACCAGGACTTGGAAGTGTGATAATCTGCTGCATCGTCCTTATTCAACCCACGTGTTGCTCTACAAACAGAGAGAATGTTAAACACTATATGAGAAGGAGATGTGTTGCCTAGATTCTCCACTATTTGTTGCATTAAGTGTAACACAGTCTTGCACTCTTACCACACACAATCAGATGCAATGGTTAGCCTGTAACAGCAGCAAGAAAATTCTCATTGTCAACACTGTTCAGCGATATAGTCTAAATATTATTTGATTTTTCTCTCTAAGACATTTCTTGTGGGGAATGATAGGTATTTAGTAGCGAGTATATTAGTGAGTGTAAATTTTATTATGTTGTAGCTACACATGGATATATTTGCATGTTTATGTTTTAATTATGAATTTGAATGTAGATAATAACATAATTATAGTATAATTTATAAAAAAAGGTAAAAAAGCTTTCAATTTCAAGTGGGAAATGGAGGTTGGAAAATGGCCTTGCGGACGTTGCAACTACGTAATCTATACGCTTCTAAGTACCAGATGATGAGCATGCGAAATTTAATAATAAGTTTGGCGCACCTGCGTATGTGCTTGTT
>JARSSU010045943.1:0-30157 GCA_029619165.1 Eurosta solidaginis
ATGGGTACTTGGTTCTATAGCGTGGTCGCTTTTTGCGAGCACTTATCGCCATAAGGTGGACGCGGGTGACTCTAGAATATGTTGTGTACGCATATGCGGTATCACATGAATAATGGTGTTAATGAGTATCTGAAAGGGATGTAAACTCCTTAGTTCCATAGGTGGACGCACGTTTCGATACTCGCCATAAAGTGTGGACCAGGGGTGACCTAGAATTTGTTTGTACACTAGGGGTATCAAAAGAAGGCGTTACTGAGTATTTTAAGGGAGGTGATCGTTAGTTCCATAGCTGGACGCCGTTCTCGAGAGTATCGCCATAAAGGTTGACCAGGGGTGACCCCAGAATTTGTTTTTAAGATATGGCGTATCAAATTTAAGGTATAATGAGTATTTACAAGGGCGTGGGCTTTAGTTTCTCTATAGCGTGGAGCGCCATTTCGATCGAGTATCGCCACACTACTACAAATGGTTGGACAGACATCGAAGATATGGGGTGCCTATTTATGAAAAAGAAAGAATAAATATAGATGTGCCTGAGCGATCGTTGATCGAGGTGAAGAATTAAGAAAACATATAGCATTGTGTGTATAAATATAGTTATGATGTATTCTATAAAAGATAGGTGGCGATGGGGCTATAAGGGGAGTGGGCTGGATGGAGTTCGTAAGTATGAGTGAGAGAAGACTGAAGGGAGGCTGAGTCAGGAGGGAGCAGCCTTTCGAGGATTATCGCACTTAGACTTTATGTGATCCGATAGTGGTTTCAAATCTGAAAGTGTTACACGAGTATTTTTAAAAGGGAGTGCGTCTATGAGTTCTATAGCGCGGTCGCTTAACTTCGGGATGATCGCCATAAGGTGACGAGGGTGATTCGAGAAGATGTTTGTACGATATGTATCAAAATGAAAGGGGTGCGTACATGAGTATTTTAAAAGGCGTGGGACTTTGTTCCATAGGTGGCACGCTTTTCGAGCTATCACAACTTAGACTTGTATGTTGTACGCTATGGCGTTTCAAATGAAAGGTGTTATGATTAGTTTTAAAAGGACGCAGAGGTGACTCTAGAATGTGTTTGTACGATCTAGGGTATAAAATAGATAATGAGGTTTTAAAAGGGAGGGGTGGTAGCTGTATAGTGGTCGCCTTCTCAGAGATCATCGCCATAAAGGTGGACCAGGGGCGACTCTCAGAATGTCCGTTGTACAATCAGGGGTATCAAACGAACAGTGTGTAATGAGTATTTTAAGAAGGAGTGGGCCTTAGTTTCTGATAGGTGTGAAGCCGTGCGAAATATCGCCATATAGGTGATCCAGGGGTGGACTCTAGAATGTGCGTTTGTACGATTTATGGGTATAAAAATTTAAGGTATTAATGAGGTTTTAAAGAGGGAGTGGTGGTCAGTCAATTCCTAGTAATCCTCCATTTTTTTTTTTCTCTTTTCATAACTTAGTTATATTTCTTTTTCCATTTATAACTTTAACTTCGGCCTTACTACTTCTTCTGTTCGATGCTTTTTGTTGCTTGGCACGCCCGTTGTTGTTTTTTTATCATTTTCTTGTACTTTTTATCATGTATAGGTGGGTCGCCTTTTCGATATATCGCCATAAAGGTGTACCAGGGTGACTCTAGAATATGTTTGTAAGATATGGGTATCAAATGAAAGGTGTTAATGAGTATTTTAAAAGGGCGGTGGGCTTAGTTCTATAGGTGGACGCCTTTTCGAGGTATCGCCATAAAGGTGGACCAGGGGTGACTCTAGAATGTGTTTGTATGATATTGGATCAAAATTAAAGGTATAATGAGAGTTTAATGAGATGTGAAGGCGTTTTTCCAGATATCGACAAAATGTGAACAGGGTGACTCAGAACATCATCTGTTGGATACCGCTAATTTATTTATATATATAATACCTGCCAAGATTTCAAGGGTTTTTATATCGCACTGCAGAACTTTTTCATTTCTTCTACTATGGGGTGCTGGTCTGGTGGAAAGCACTGACACGGCGAGCACCTCCAAAATGTTAGTGTCAGTGCAACGGACGGCGCTGATCGGTATCAGTGGCGCTCTCAGAACACGCCTACCTTGGCACTGAACGTCATGCTGAACATATACCCAGTAGATATTGCGGGAAAGGCGGCCGCGGCAAGGTCGTTGGTCAGGCTTCGTGATATGGGATATAGACTTTCTGACCGCGGACACTCTAGCCTTCTTACCAGTTTCGACTTCAATCCCGGACAGAACGGACTACTGCTATGCCGATAACAGCTCCCTATACAACCTTCACCCCAGTTATTCAGAGAGAGAGGATTGGGGAAGAGGAATTATCTGGGCATGGGACCGGTTAAACTTGTTCACGGATGGGTCCAAAGCTGGAGGAAAGGTTGGTGGGGGGTCTTTTGTCAAGAGCTAAATTTAAGCCGCAAGTTTAAGTTGGCTGATCACTGCAGTGTATTCCAAGCGGAAATTGCTGCGATAAGGATGCGGTGGATGGAATGCTATCCAGTGCTACCACGGTTAGGGAATTTAACATCTACTCTGATAGCCATCGGCTATCAAGGCCTTGAGCTCAACTACAGTGCGATCGAGGGTGGTCTGGGAGTGCCTGACCTCGCTTGCGATTGCATCGAATTATTTTACAATTAAGATTATCTGGGTCCCGGGCCATAGTGATATCCCGGGTAACTGTCAAGCGGATCTCTTAGCCGCATCGGTACAACTGAACCGGATGAAGATGGCTGTAGGGACTTCGGGATCCCGCTGGGCCACCTGTGGATTGCTCCTCCATAGCTGGGCCTCGAATCAGCTCAGCAAACGTTGGGCGGATACCACGTCTTGCAGGGTAGCAAGATCTTTCTGGCCGAAAGTGGATGGCAGGAGGTCTGCTGAAATAATTGGGTTCACTAGGCTCACCTATCAATGGTCATTGGGGTTTTGACAGGGCACTGTCCCATGGGTATCCATGCGGTACGTCTCAATATACTGGAAACTCCATCCTGCTGCAGCTGTATGGAGGATGATGAGGTGGAATCACCAAATCACTTATGCTTGATTGTCCAGCTTTTGCCAGAATTAGGCGAAAGTACTTCGGTCGCGACTCACTTGGATCTCGAGATATATCAAAGTTGAGATCGTGATCATTCGGAGCTTTATCGTGCTACCAACGATTCTCTAAGTAGCTGGATCTAGGTCACCGTTATTTCTGGGTGTATGTGGTATCACAACGGAACTTGTGTGTCCAAGTGAGCTATCCTTATCAGGGAAGGCATACCCACCTACCTAATCCTATCCTATCTACGTAATATGGTAGGTGTCACAACCATTTACAAAGTTTTTTCTAAAGTTATATTTCGCGTCATAAACCAATCCAATTACCATGTTTCATTCCTTTTTCGTATTTGGTATAGAATTATGGCATTTTTTCATTTTCGTAATTTTCGATATCGAATCGGATTTCGTTCATTTTTTATACCAAGTTAAAGTGAGTTCAGGTAAGTACGTGAACTAAGTTCAGTAAAGATATGTCGATTTTGCTCAAGTTATCGTGTTAACGGCCGAGCGGAAGGACAGACGGACGACTGTGTATAAAAACTGGGCGTAGCTTCAACCTATTTCGCCCATTTTCACAGAAAACAGTTAACGTCATTAAATCTATGCCCCTACCAAATTTCAAAAGGATTGGTAAATTTTTGTGCGACTTATGGCATTAAAAGTATCCTAGACAAATTAATGAAAAAGGGCGGAGCCACGCCCATTTTGAAATTTTCTTTTATTTTTGTATTTTGTTGCACCATATCATTACTGGAGTTGAATGGTGACATAAATTACTTATATACTGTAAAGATATAAAATTTTTTGTTAAAATTTTACTTTAAAAAAATTATTTTTAAAAGTGGGCGTGGTCCTTCTCCGATTTTGCAAATTTTTTTAAGCGTACATAATAGGAGTAACGTTCCTGTCAAATTTAATCATGATATCTTCAACGACTGCCAAATTACAGCTTGCAAAATTTTAAATTACCTTCTTTTAAAAGTGGGCGGTGCCACGCCCATTGTCCAAAATTTTAGTAATTTTCTATTTTGCGTCATAATTTCAACCCACCTACTAAGTTTCATCGCTTTATCTGTCTTTGGTATGAATTATCGCACTTTTTCGGTTTTTCGAAATTGTCGATATCGAAAAAGTGGACGTGGTTATAGTCCGATATCGGTCATTTTAAATAGCGATCTGAGATGAGTACTCAGGAACCTACATACCAAATTTCATCAAGATACCTCAAATTTACTCAAGTTATCGTGTTAACGGTCGGACGACGGACGGACATGGCTCAATCAAATTTTTTTTCGATCCTGATGATTTTGATATATGGAAGTCTATATCTATCTCGATTCCTTTATACCTGTACAAGCAACCGTTATGCAATCAAAGTTAATATACTCTGCGAGCTCTGTTCAACTGAGTATAAAAAGGAACCGTTTACAACAAAGTAAACCGTTCCAGAATGTTGAAAATTTATCCCGCTCCTTTAAAGTAATCAGTTCCGAAAAAACAATCCGTTCCAAAAAAGTAAATGGTTTCAAAAAAATAATCGGCTCCAAAAAATTGTATCGGTTTCAAAAAGTAAAACATTTAAAAATGTGACCGGTTTGAAAAAACTAAATCACTTTAAAAAAGTAAACAATTCTCAAAAAAGTGAACGGTTAAAAAAAAGAAACTGGTAAAAATGGAAACAAAAATTAATTTGCTTAAAAAACGTTCCAGTTTCAAAACACAGTCTCCTTGATATTCTCATTTACAACAAAGCCACAGTTACACTCCCAGTTGATCGCAGGGTTAGGAAAGTTCACATTAGCTTGTTTGCATCTATTCAGTTAAAGAACAGCTTTAGGCACATTTATGCTAGTTCGCCGTGTTAATTCAAGCTCTAACGGTGGATGTGCTTTCAGGTATTTAGCAAATCGCTACGTGGCAATGCTAAGTTACGAATAAGTCACAAATCGATCTTGAAAACTTTCTCCGTAGAGTCGAATACGTCTTGACCGAGCTATCTACACCTTTTGCCTACAAAGGCTGAACAGCTGAGCATTTGGAGCTACAAAGACTTCGATACATGTCAAGAGTTGGTGTCGGCCAAGCGTTTTTCAACATGTTGAGAGTCAGAGAGCAATTGGCCAGCAGAATCCTACATTCACCACTGACATGCACGTTCAATGCTCCTTGCTTACCCGGTAAAGAGATCAGCCTCATAACTGCCTGATATATCCTTACGTTCAGGCCACCAAATAATACTTAACAAGATACAGCAAGATGTTATTGCAATTAAAATCAAGCAATACCTCATAGCCTTTAACGTTTGCAAAGCTTAGAGCTTTGATATCGGCCTGATTATCTGAGTAGTTAATAAATTCACTAATAGTTACAGCGGCGCATCGCATCACATATACCGCATCCTTAATAGCGACCTCCACCTAGAAACGCTGCAGTGCTAGGGAAGCGTAAATTTCTGGATTACACCGTGCTCTTGGCAGAGTTCTCTACCCCCAACTCTCCCGTTCAGCCTGAATTCATCCGTAAACAGACTCACCAGATGCGATTTTAAACTCTTTACCAGTGCAAGTGTTATATAACTTCGTAGTGGTTTATAGACTTAAAGACATCGAAATCGACCAGTCAAGGGAAGCAGGTATTCCATATTAGGTATAGGGATTCCATAAATGAGAAAATCGAAGTGAGAGAGATAGAGGGAGTGGGTGAGGGTGTGAGTGTGGGAGTATGAATGGGAATAAGTGTAGGAGCTGAAGGATGAGCAGAGCTTACAGAGTATATTAATTTTGTTCCCATAACGGTACCCCGTAATGGCATAAACTAATCGACATAGATATAGACTTCTATATATCAAATGATCTGGGCGAAAAAAGAAATTCATTTAGCCATGCCCGTCCGGCCGTCCGTCTGTCTTTAAACACGATAAATTGAGTAAATTTTGAGGTAGCTTTATGAATTTGGTATGTAGGTTCCTGGGCACTCATCGCTGTTATAAAATGAACGAAATCGGATTATAACCACCCCACTTTTTCGATATTGAAAATTTGGAAAAAACAGAAAAAGTGCGATAATTCATTATCAAAGACGGATAAAGCAATGAAACTTGGTTGACTTTATGACGCAGAACAGAAAACTAGTAAAACCTTGGACAATGGGCATGACACCGCCCACTTTTAAAAGAAGGTAATTAAAGTTTGCAGGCTGTAATTGGCAGTCGTTGAAGATATCATGATGAAATTTGGCAGGAGAGTTACTCCATTAGTATATGTGTGCTAAATAACAATTAGACGAACACGCCTATGTCAATATTCAACACCAGTAATGATATGACGCAACAAAACACAAAAATAAAAGAAATTTCCAAATGGGCGTGGTTCGAACAAAATTTATCAATCCTTGTGAGTTTGGTGAGAGCATAGATTTTATGACGATAACTCTTTTCTGTGAAAATGGGCGAAATCGGTTGAAGCCACACCCAGTTCTTATACACAGTCCACCGTCTGTCCTTCCGCTCGGCCGTTAGCACGATAACTTGAGCAAAAATCGATATATCTTTACTAAACTTAGTTCACGTACTTCCGTGAACTCACTTTATCTTGGTATTGAACATGGACGAAAACCGACTATGACCACGCCCACTTTTTCGATATCGAAAATTTCGAAAAATGACAAAATTCTATACGAAATACGAAAAAAGGGATGAAAAATGGATTGGTTTTTTGACGAAAAATATAACTTTAGAAAAAAACTTTGTAAAATGGGTTTGACACCTACCATATTAAGTAGAAGAAAATGAAAAAGTTCTGCAGGGCGAAATCAAAAGCCCTTGGAATCATGGCAGTAATACAGTTCGTGGTATTGCATATATAAATAAATTAGCGTTACCCGACAAATGATGATCTGGGTCACCAGGGTCCAGATTTTGGTCGATATCTCGAAAACGCCTTCACATATACAACTAAGCGACACTCTCTTTAAAAAACCCTCATTAATTCCTTTAATTTTATACCCATGTCATACAAACACATTCCAGGGTTACCCTAGGTTCATTTTCATACATGGTGATTTGCCCTTATTTGACAAAGGATAAGAAAAATCGTTCCAACAAACGTCACACTTGGTCTACAATTTGGTCCGTATTTCCCAAACGTATGTGAGATGGAATTATAAACCACTTATAAACCATCTACAAAATCTACGAGACCAATGCACCTAAGCTCTCAGCTGAGTATGTAATGTTCGGTTACACCGAACTTAGCCTTCCTTACTTATTTGTAATACGTATTTGCCTTTACTATATTCTTACTTCTATTTAAAGGGGTGTTAGAAAACATGTTTCATGACGCAACTTTATACAAAAAATTTGATAAATGCAAATTAGTTAAACATAATCTTCAAAAAAGTTTTATTTATATGCAAATATTCTTGAAAAACACGCGCTCATGCCTTTTTCGAAAAATTATTTTTTTTTAGTTTTTTAGCACACTGTTTTTTCGCATATCGCAAAATCGCGCTAGCAATAAAAAGCTTAACATAAATTTAAACTCCTTTGCAAATCTGAAGGTTGGTTAAGTTGAATATAATTTCAGAATGCACAAAAATGCCATATTATGCGATTACCGTAAGAAATATTGTCAATAAAACGGTTAATGCTTTTCTTTGAAATAATAAAAACTTCAGAAACATTCGGCCTTTTCAAGTATATACCTACGTATGCATACTGCTGTTTATATAAATATACATATGTGCAGTTTTAGGCAGCAATACATTTGGCACTGGACTTTGTTTAATGCAATGCTTTCATTACTGATTAGCACCCTCTCCTTTTTCTTTCTCATTAATTAAATTGAACTACACCTTAGGTGTGACCTCACATTTGTGTATAGAAATTTATGAAGTGTGCAAAATTTACACACCTTTTAAATCAAATGACATTTGAAATGATGTAAATGTTTTGTTTTCACTTCTCTAATACAATTGTTTAAATAAATTTTGCCCTTAGTTTTTAATATTTCAGTTTGAGCCAGCAAAAGTAAGATATTTTCAATGTCATGTTTTTTTTGACGTGCCTACAAAAATTGCATTGTAATATTTACTATTACTTTTTATTTGATTGTGTAACACTTCGTGATTTGCTTAATAGCATTTCTAATGTTGCAGAATCATGCAATTTTTTTTGCTACGTAAATGTTAACTTATTACAAACAAGTAAGGAAGGCTAAGTTCGGGTGTAACCGAACATTACATACTCAGCTGAGAGCTATGGAGACAAAATAAGGGAAAATCACCATGTAGGAAATTGAAACTAGGGTAACCCTGGAATGTGTTTGTATGACATGTGTATCAAATGGAAGGTATTAAAGAGTATTTTAAAAGGGAGTGAGCCTTAGCTCTATGGGTGGACGCCTTTTCGAGATATCGCCATGAAGGTGGACCAGGGGTGACTCTAGAATTTGTTTGTACGATATGGGTATCAAATGAAAGGTGTTAATGAGTATTTTAAAAGGGAGTGGACTTAGTTCTATAGGTGGACGCCTTTCGAGATATCGCCATGAAGGTGGACCAGAGGGTCACTCTAGAATTTGTTTGTACGATATGGGTATCAAATGAAGGTGTTAATGAGTATTTTAAAAGGGAGTGGGCCTTTGTTCTATAGGTGGACGCCTTTCGAGATAAACGCCATAAAGGTGGACCAGGGTGACTCTAGAATTTGTTTGTACGATATGGGTATCAAATGAAAGGTGTTAATGAGTATTTTAAAAGGGAGTGGGCCTTAGTTCTATAGGCGGACGCCTTTTCGAATATCGCATAAAGGTGGACCAGGGTGACTCTAGAATTTGTATGTACGATATGGGTATCAAATGAAAGGTGTTAATGAGCATTTTAAAAGGGAGTGGGCCTTAGTCTATAGGTGGACGCCTTTTCGAGATATCGCCATAAAGGTGGACCAGGGTTGACTCTAGAATTTGTTTGTACGATATGGGTATCAAATGAAAGGGTTAATGAGTATTTTAAAAGGGAGTGGGCCTTAGTTCTATAGGTGGACGCCTTTTCGAGATATCGTTATAAAGGTGGACCAGTGGGTGACTCTAGATGCGTTTGTACAATATGGGTGTCAAACGAAAGGTGTTAATGAGTATTTTAAAAGGGAGTGGGCCTTAGTTCTATGGTGGACGCCTTTTCGAGATATCGCCATAAAGGTGGACCAGGGGTCACTCTAGAATTTGTTTGTACGATATGGGTATCAAATGAAAGGTGTTAATGAGTATTTTAAAAGGGAGTGGGCCTTTAGTTCTATAGGTGGACGCCTTTCGAGATATCGCCATAAAGGTGGACCAGGGGTGACTCTAGAATGCGTTTGTACGATATGGGTATCAAATGAAAGGTGTTAATGAGTATTTTAAAAGGAGAGTGGGCCTTAGTTCTATAGGTGGACGCCTTTTCGAGATATCGCCATAAAGGTGGACCAGGGGTGACTCTAGAATTTGTTTGTACGATATGGGTATCAAATGAAAGGTGTTAATGAGTATTTTAAAGGGAGTGGGCCTTAGTTCTATAGGTGGACGCCTTTTCGAGATATCGCCATAAAGGTGGACCAGGGGTGACTCTAGAATTTGTTTGTACGATATGGGTATCAATGAAAGGTGTTAATGAGTATTTTAAAAGGGAGTGGGCCTTAGTTCTATAGGTGGACGCTTTTCGAGATATCGCCATAAAGGTGGACCAGGGGTGACTCTAGAATGTGTTTGTACGATATGGGTATCAAATGAAAGGTGTTAATGAGTATTTTAAAAGGGAGTGGGCCTTAGTTCTATAGGTGGACGCCTTTTCGAGATATCGCCATAAAGGTGGACCAGGGGTGACTCTAGAATTTGTTTGTACGATATGGGTATCAAATGAAAGGTGCTAATGAGTATTTTAAAAGGGCGTGGGCCTTAGTTCTATAGGTGACGCCTTTTCGAGATATCGCCATAAGGGGACCAGGGGTGACTCTAGAATGCGTTTGTACGATATGGGTATCAAACGTAAGGTGTTAATGAGCTATTTTAAAAGGGAGTGGCCTTAGTTCTATGGTGGACGCCTTTTCGAGATATCGCCATAAGGTGGACCAGAGGTCACTCTAGAATTTGTTTGTACGATATGGGTATCAAATGAAAGGTGCTAATGAGTATTTTAAAAGGAATGGGCTTTAGTTCTATAGGTGGAACGCCTTTTCGAGTATCGCATAAAGGTGGACCAGGGGTGACTCTAGAATTTGTTTGTACGATATGGGGTATCAATGACTATGGTGTTAATGACTACTTTGAACGGGAGTTGGCCTTAGTTCTATAGGTGTCGCCTTTTCGAGATATCGCCATGAAGGTGGACCAGAGGTCACTCTAGAATTTGTTGTACGATATGGGTATCAAATGAAAGCGTTAATGAGTATTTTAAAAGGAGTGGGCCTTAGTTCTATAGGTGGACGCCTTTCGCGATATCGCTTATAAAGGTGGACCAGGGTAACTCTAGAATGCGTTTGTACAATATGGGTATCAAGAAAGGTGTTAATGAGTACTTTTAAAAGGGAGTGGGCCTTAGCTCTATAGGTGACGCCTTTTCGAGATATCGCCATGAAGGTGGACCAGGGGTGACTCTAGAATTTGTTTGTACGATATGGGTATCAGATGAAAGAGTTAATGAGTATTTTAAAAGGGAGTGGGCCTTAGTTTTCTGTAGGTGGAGCCTTTCAGAATCGCCATAAAGGTGGACCAGGGGTGACTCTAGAATTTGTTTGTACGATATGGGTATCAATGAAAGGTGCTAATGAGTATTTTAAAAGGGAGTGGCCTTAGTTCTATAGGTGGACGCCCTTTTCGAGATATCGCCACAAGGTGGACCAGGGTTGACTCTAGAATGCGTTTTGTACGATATGGGTATCAATGAAAGCGCTAATGAGTATTTTAAAAGGGAGTGGGCCTTAGTTCTATAGGCGGACGCCTTTCGAGATATCGCCCTAAAAGGTGGACCAGGGGTGACTCTAGAATGTGTTTGTACGATATGGGTATCAAACGAAAGGTGTTAATGAGTACTTTTAAAAGGGAGTGGACCTTAGCTCTATGGATGGACGCCTTTTCGAGATATCGCCATGAAGGTGGACCAGAGGTCACTCTAGAATTTGTTTGTACGATATTGGTATCAAATGAAGCTGCTAATGAGTATTTTAAAAGGGAGTGGCCTTACGTTCTATAGGCGGACGCCTTTTCGAGTTATCGCCACAAAGGTGGACCAGGGGTGACTCTAGAATGCGTTTGTACAATATGGGTATCAAACGAAGGTGTTAATGAGTACTTTAAAAGGGAGTGGGCTAGCTCTATGGATGGACGCCTTTTCGAGATATCGCCATAAAGGTGGACCAGAGGGTCACTCTAGAATTTGTTTGTACGATATGGGTATCAAATGAAGGTGTTAATGAGTATTTTAAAAGGGAGTGGGCCTTAGTTCTATAGGTGGACGCCTTTTCGAGATATCGCCATAAAGGTGGACCAGGGGTGACTCTAGAATGCGTTTGTACGATATGGGTATCAAACGAAAGGTGTTAATGAGTACTTTAAAAGGGAGTGGGCCTTAGCTCTATGGTGGACGCCCTTTTCGAGATATCGCCATGAAGGTGGACTAGGGTCACTCTAGAATGTTGTATGATATGGGTATCAAACGAAAGGTGTTAATGAGTATTTTAAAATGGAGTGGGCCTTAGTTCTATAGGTGGACGACCTTTCGAGATATCGCCATAAAGGTGGACCAGGGGTGACTCTATAATGTGTTTGTACGATATGGGTATCAAATTAAAGGTATTAATGAGGTTTAAAGGGAGTGGTGGTAGTTGTATATGTGAAGCGTTTTCGAGATATCGAACAAAATGTGGACCAGGGTGACCCAGAACATCATCTGTCGGGTACCGCTAATTTATTATATATGTAATACCACGAACAGTATTCCTGCAAAGATTCCAAGGGCTTTTTGATTTCGCCCTGCAGAACTTTTTCATTTTCTTCTACTTAATATGGTAGGTGTCACAACCCAAATTGTATGCATAAAAGTTTTTTCTAAAGTTATATTTCGCGTCAATAACCAATCCAATTACCATGTTCATCCCTTTTTTCGTATTTGGTATAGAATTATGGCATTTTTTTCATTTTTCGTAATTTTCGATATCGAAAAAGTGGGCGTGGTCATAGTCGGATTCCGTCATTTTTTATACCAAGACAAAGTGCGTTCAGATAAGTACGTGAAACTAAGTTTAGTAAAGATATTCGATTTTTGCTCTAGTTATCGTGTTAACGGCCGATGCGGAAGGACGAGACGGACGACTGTGTATAAAAACTGGGCGTGGCTTCAACCGATTTCGCCCTGTTTTCACAGAAAACAGTTATCGTCCTAGAATCTAAGCCCTACCAAATTTCATAGGATGGTAAATTTTTTTCGATTTGCTAAAATTCGACATTAAATGGCGGAGCCACGCCCATTTTGAAATTTTCTTTTATTTTTGTATTTTGTTGCACCATATCATTACTGGAGTTGAATGTGACATAATTTACTTATATACTGTAAAGATATTAAATTTTTTGTAAAAATTTGACTTACAAAAATTTTTTTTTAAAGTGGGCGTGGTCGTTCTCTCGATTTTGCTAATTTTTATTAAGCGACATATAGTAATAGGAGTAACGTTCCTGCCAAATTTCATCATGATATCTTCAACGACTGCCAAATTACAGCTTGCAAACTTCTAAATTACCTTCTTTTAAAAGTGGGCGGTGCCACGCCCATTGTCCAAATTTTACTAATTTTCTATTCTGCGTCATAGTTCAACTCACCTACCAATTTCATCGCTTTATCCCTCTTTGGTAATGAATTATCGCACTTTTTCGTTTTTCGAAATTTCATATCGAAAAAGTGGCGTGGTTATAGTCCGATATCGTTCA
This sequence comes from Eurosta solidaginis, assembly GCA_029619165.1. Classification (NCBI taxonomy): domain Eukaryota; kingdom Metazoa; phylum Arthropoda; class Insecta; order Diptera; family Tephritidae; genus Eurosta; species Eurosta solidaginis. Next base: position 13,001 of record JARSSU010045943.1, read on the forward strand.
TTTTAAATAGCGATCTGAGATGAGTGCCCAGGAACCTACATACCAAATTCATCAAGATACCTCAAATTTACTCAAGTTATCGTGTAACGGACGGACGGACGGACATGGCTCAATCAAATTTTTTTTCGATACTGATGATTTTGATATATGGAAGTCTATATCTATCTCGATTCCTTTATACCTGTACAACCAACCGTTATCCAATCAAAGTTAATATACTCTGTGAGCTCTGCCCAACTGAGTATAAAAATAGGTAGGTCTTTGTGTGAGGATGCAAAGCTTCATGTTTTTGTGGTCTGCATAAAATAGCTATGACAATATATAACGTAAACATAAGTATTTGATGAAATTGGAAGCTTCTAGCTGTACAAATGGTACAGAAAATGCGAAAAGTTTCTTATCTGAACAATCGGTTGCAGGGGACATATGCTATAGACACGACCGCTCTGTTCGAATTTTTCAGACACCAATATCTGCTATATGTGAAACCAAATGATGAAATTTGAAGCTTCAATCTGATAAATTTGGAGAAGATATTACAAAAATCCTCTTTTCTGAAAAATCGGTTGTATGGGGGAAATATGCTTTAGTGGTCCGATCTGGCCGGTTTCGACAAATGTTTAATCGGACACCCAAATATTCCCGCTCACCAAATTTTATCAAGATTTCTCAAAAATTGAGGGACTAGTTAGCATACAAACCGACAGTTGGACAGACGGACATGGCTAAATCAACTCAGCTCCTTATCCTGATCATTTCGGTATACCTATTGGTAGGTCTATCTATTTTCATTTAAGGATTTACAATTTTGAGATTCGTGACAAAAGTTAATATACCATTTTATTTTCATGAAAGAGAAAGTGAATTCATCTGCCATGCAACTGCCACGAAGACTTGACAGAAAAGAGGGACCTATATATTAGCTAATTTATGGGAAAAATTAAATACTGGAAAACTGAAAGAGAAGGTTGGAGAACTATATCGGCGACGTCCCATTTGATTGGGCGAGATTAAGAGCAGTCGAGAGGGTGCAAAAATATGGACCAAGCGAGAAAGGCGTGGGTCCAATCGCGGGTCTGTAAAGTGGCGAAGATATGTATGTGTAGGTCTTACAAACTTATAAGTGGCTTCTCTCATTAAAAGAGAGGACTGAAAACTCACGACTGGTATTCTGACTGAACAATGCCTTCTGGCGTCACATGCCTTTAAATTAGGCTTGGTCAGTGCTAGCAGATGTAGGAAGTGCGGGTTGGAGGAGCACGTTTTTGCTCGTGCCCTGTACTTTTCAGGCTAAGACTCCAGCTATTAGGAGAGATACGGCTGTAAGATCTAGAAGCAACAAGTGGCATAGGTCCTACAAAGCTTCTAGGAGTTGTCAAGAGGACGTAGTTATTTTTTAGTATAGGTCCTGGGTTTTTCCGTCTGATCGTTAAATAAACTTCTGGTAATACTACGAACTCATTCGTTCTATGTGAGATCCTTATGGAACGGCCATTTCAACCTAACCTGACATCGGTTCTCTTCTTCTAATTGAGGTCCTAGCACAATTTACTGTGTAGTATAATTTCTAGATATTTCAAAGGTTTTTTTGTAGGGTTACCTCTTACAGCTCAAGCCTATTCATTTTAGGGGTAGTAAACACAACTAAGTGAATTTTTTCAGCGATGACAGCTTACTCGACATCAGATGCCCATGCCTTTATATTTCAAAATCAAATTTATCAGATAGCAAATATTTGTTATATATGATGACTGCAAAGTAAACTCAGTGCGCCGTTTTCAATAGGACGTTTTTGAAACCACCTAAGAAATTGAAATTTTTAGCAGATATGACAATACGCCACTCATCATTGTGCCTCTGTTTATGGACTCCTTGGTTTTTTATATACCCAATGACAAAGAGATCTTCCCTCAGCTTAGCATGTATCTGTTTCATTTATTAAGGCCAGAAGTACTTCTATCGAATAGCTTCCTCCGATACCATAGCTGAAATATGGGAAATGAAAGATAAATTAGGAATTTTTCTTGCATTCCAATGCTTTCTGTATACTCGTAAGTATAATATGCTGAGCCATCTTTCACCCTGGCTTTGGTCTACACACGTGGTGCTGAAAAATAAGCACACATTTTGTCAAGCCAATGCACTTAAGCCTTTAAGATACAACTGGCTCTTGTTTTCCGCCTTTGGTAGGAGACCAACTCGAGTCGGTATCCGGGAATATTACACATGATTCAGCCTTATGCACACAACAAAGGTTATCTTGAACCATTTTTAATTGTTGTAACTAATAACTTTAGCAATGCAATCCCGATGTACGCAACGATGTAAACATGGCAAAAGGGTTTTGGTACTAATTATTCACCAAGACTTGCACAACCCGCTCCATGAGTCCACCCGCTGTTCGGAGTTGCCACACAGAATAAAGTACGTCAATGAGTGCCTCAAGTAACTTTCCTCTTTATTGTGCAAAAAATTTATGACGAGAGTTATATTTAACGAATTCGTGAATATTTCGTGGACGTTATCACAAGGTTTCCGGTAGAATGATATCAGGAACCTCCGGACATCATTAAGGTATATTTTCGGTACAAGTATAGGTTATGGGTTTTGTGGAGTTATACTGAGACCAATGTGTTATTAATAAGCTATATTTTTTGGGCTAAGAGGCAGTAGTTATATCGGGATCAGCGGACCTGTGGTATGGTGGTAGCGTGCTCCGCCTACCACATCTCAGATCTTGGGTTTGGTTCCCGGGCAAAGCAAAGTCAAAAATTTAAAAACAGTTTTATCAATAAGGAACTAGTTTTTCTAACCGGGATTACTATCGCAGTGGTTCAGCAGACACTACGAGGGTATTTCTGCCATGGAAAGTCATCTGCCTTGGAGATCCCGTTCTGAGTCGAAGTAAACGTGTGGAGCCCGCCAATTGGTAGTAAAAATTAAAAGGCTTGCGCCGTGGTGGACGGTAGCTTGCTCCGGTTACCGCACCTTGTATTACATACATTTTTTTATATGGGGATCATTTCCGGATAACTTCTTCGAACTTTTTCGAGACATACATTTCTCTAGAACACTTTCCATGCCATTCCATCTCATTTCGCCACTGTCTATGATTCCAAATCGCAAATTAGGTTACACATACATTAACCATAAATTTGTTTTAAATTGAACTAGCAATTTTTTGAAATCGGATAGTTTTTTGTTCCGGATCCTCTTTTTTTTTGAAACATTTTACCTTTCAAAGACTTTCACTAATAAAGAATTGGTTCGTTTTTTTACTTTCGTGTAACCGGTGTCTATAACGAAGCTGATTTCTTACTTGGAATTGGTTACTTTTTTAGATCCGGCTACTTATAAAACAGGTTTTTTAAAAGAGGACATATATTTTTAAAACTTTGACTTATGGAACCGGTTACTCAATCAATTCAAATTTGTAACTTTTTAACTGGCTGTCTTCTAGCAACCAGTTTTATTTTCAAAATTGGTTACTTTTTGGAAGCGGGTACTAGTTTTTATAGCTGGTTGGTTTAAATAAAACGATCAATTTAAGGACGCTCTAATCTTCTTTATAACTTCCTCTTTTTCCGGAAAATGTTTCTTACTTGAAGCCGCTAACTTTTTAGACCTGGTAATATATTTGAAACATTCGACATTTCAGAGAACTTCGACATCTTCAACTCCATGGAAATTTTTCGACCAGGCTAGTTTCGGACAAAGAAATAAAAAAGCTACTACAACGGTGTCCTGCTATTTTATGCCAGTATAAAGGATAGTTTAGTTGCTGGGTTTTCTCAAAACTTGAACCAAAATGGGGGTTTAGTTCCAGTTTTACACTGTTGAAAGATAAATACGGATCAATTCGTGATTTAGTCCAATACCCTAAAGGTTATTCAAAACCTTGTTGTGACTTATAAAGGTTTGGTAACCCAAATTTTCCGCCAAACTTGATATTAAGCATAAGTAACCACGATTTCCTAAAAATTCAAAAGACTTAAGGCACGAACCTGCACTCTCGTCTCACATAACTTAATATTTTAGTTCATTTAGAAAAATTTGCAACAATTTTATCGTTTATTTAATATATCGATCACATTAACTAAGTAAAATTCTATTTATAACGCAATAATGGGCAGTTTGGTTGTTTTTACTCTCTGGCAAATACTAAGAAAGAAACACTAAATAAAAACAATTTAGCTGAGTAGTTTAACTGAAGGATGATAACCAAATTCATCAGCAGTAAAGACCAGCTCGAATTTTTTCCCCTCGGGTGAAGTCCACGTAGTGCTACCCTGAACAACAATAGCGGCATTTGTATCATCAATTGTTTTCAATTCACCCGTTTCTGAGCGTGAAATGCCATTGCTGGTGTCGTAGCTGGAAAAAAGGATAGAGAAAAATTAAGATAAATAGTTCGCTATATCCGATACATGCACACACTGTGTAAACACTATCATTACTTACGCAAAAGAGTACTTGTCAACGCCATTATTCTCTGTTTCCAGACGCAGTGTTTCTGCGCGCTCCTCGCCTTGAGCTGGAGGTTGTGATGGTGGAGCCGCGGAGCAGATAGCAATAAAGCAAGCGAATGCGAGAACAATTTGATACTTCATTTTGTATATTTTTATGTGTACTTCAATTTTTGTGTAAATAAAAAAATATTTTCTTTTCGAAATTGCAATTTGTCCTTGCGATTGTAAAACTCACTTTGTAAGCGCTGTACTGTACTGATATTTCACAAAACCATGCAGAGCCTTTTATACACCAATTTGAAGATCAAAAAGATGCGCTACATTTATTTTACGATAATTCAATTTTTTTTTCCTTTTTTTCTTGGTACCCTCATATGTAGCTACATATTTTAGGTTGTGCCCAAAACAGCAAAAATGAAACAAACAAATTTAAAATGTCCTCATCGCAAAAAATTCGCATATGTCTATACATATGTAAATACGTACTAAATAGTACATATGTCATTGCGCAGCAGCCGCGTACCGCTGAACCGCCGGCCGTTAATTTAAATCGCAAATAAAGAAATAAAAACATAGCACCGCCACTCCTGCCACACCATTAACCAATTGTCAAAAACTTTTTTAATTACACATTAAAACACAAAATGCCTTTGTAGCTCTTTTCCTCGCGGTACATGCGAGTAGTTGTTGGTAATTTATTTCAACGCATCACTTTTACTTTTTTTCTAAATTACGCTGACTAATTTCCTACCTGGTTTGTTATTTCTCAAAAAAAAGATAAATAATTTTTTAACAAGCGAAATTTTTGTTAAGTTTTTTTCTTATTTGCGTTTTACATTTGAATGTCAAAAGTTAATAATTACTTTATTAAAAAATTTCTCATAATACAAATATTAATTAGAACTCAAATTGTGATAATGATCGATGTCGATGACAGCCAATAAATGATGTGCATATAAAAACAAATTTTTCAAAAACGCTAACACACACAAAGACAATTATTTATACCAGCGAACAGAAAAGGGCAGTTGCAAGAACTTCTATAAGTTTTCTTACTAAAACTATACAAAGCAATCTTAAAAACGTTTTCGAAAAATTCTAGGGTTCTAGAAGGTTTTACAAAAATTTGGAACTTTTTATCTAACGTTTCCTGAATATTTTTAGGTTTGCAGTTTTGTAGCCCAATCAAATTTAGTCTCACAAAGTACAAGTAATAAGTTTGTCAAATTCGCATTGCTTTTTCACAACTTCGCTTTAAAAAAATACAAACTTTGCATAGAGGCTAACCTAAAATATCGTTCAAAAAAACTCTCAAAAATCAATCCAAGTTTAGGCAAATATCTAACTTGTACTCCATAAGACTAAAATTACAAGTTTGGCTACAAACCAATGTACGCAAAAAACAAAAATAAGGGAACTCCAATAGAAAAGCTCGACATTTTGTAAATCTTTATCAAATTTTCAAATTTTTTTTGAGCATTTTTTTATATTGATTTGCCATTAAATTAGATACGTGAAGTTATTATTACAAAATGGAGCCGCATTTTACAATACTCGCCCTAATAATTCTAGGACTTCTTCTTCTACTTTTAAGCAGCACTGATATCTTCGGTATTATAACAAACAAGTAAGGAAGGCTAAGTTCGGGTGTAACCGAACATTACATACTCAGTTGAGAGCTATGGAGACAAAATAAGGAAAATCACAATGTAGGAAAATGAACCTAGGGTAACCCTGGAATGTGGTTGTATGACATGTGTATCAAATGGAGGGTATTAAAGAGTATTTTAAGAGAGAGTAGGCCATAGTTCTATGGATGGACGCCATTTAGGGATATCACCATAAAGGTGGCCCAGGGCTGACTCTAGAATTTGTTTGTACGATATGGGTATCAAATGAAAGGTGTTACTGAGCATTTTAAGAGGGAGTGGGCCTTAGGTCTATCGGTGGACGCCTTTTCGAGATATCGCCATTAAGGTGGACCAGGGGTGACTCTAGAATGTGTTTGTACGATATGGGTATCAAATGAAAGGTGGTAATGAGTATTTTAAAAGGGAATGGGCTTTAGTTCTATAGGTGAACGCCTTTTCGAGAAATCGCCATAAAGGTGGACCAGGGGTGACTCTAGAATATGTTTGTACGATATGGGTATCAAATGAAAGCTGTTAATGAGTATTTTGAAAAGGAGTGATCCTTAGTTCCATAGGTGGACGCCGTTTCGAGATATCGCCATAAAGGTGGACCAGGGGTGTCTCTAGAATGTGTTTGTACGATATGGGAATCAAATGAAAGGTGTTACTGAGCATTTTAAGAGGGACAGGGCATTAGGTCTATAGGTGGACGCCTTTTCGAGATATCGCCATTAGGATGGGCCAGCGGTGACTCTAGAATGTTTGTACGATATGGGTATCAAACGAAAAGTGTTACTGAGCATTTTAAGAGCGAGTGGGCATTAGGTCTATAGGTGGACGCCTTTTCGAAATGTCGCCATTAGGGTGGGCCAGGGGTGACTCTAGAATGTGTTTGTATGATATGGGTATCAAACGAAAGATGGTAATGAGTATTTTAAAATGGAGTAATCCTTATTTCTATAGGTGGGCGCCTTTCGAGTTATCGCCATAAAGGTGGACCAAGGGTGACTCTAGAATGTTTGTACGATATGGGTATCAAACGAAAGGTGTTACTGAGCGTTTTAAGAGGGAGTGGGCATGAGGTCTATAGGTGGACGCCTTTTCGAGATATCGTCATTAGGGTGGGCCAGGGGTGACTCTAGAATGTGTTTGTACGATATGGATATCAAACGAAAGGTGTTACTGAGCATTTTAAGAGGGAGTGGGCATTAGGTCCATAGGTGGACGCCTTTTCGAGATATCGCCATTAGGGTGGGCCAGGGGTGACTCTAGAATGTTTGTACGATATGGGTATCAAACGAAAGGTGTTACTGAACATTTAAAGAGGGAGTGGGTATTAGGTCTATAGGTGAACGCCTTTTCGAGATATCGCCATTAGGGTGGGCCAGGGGTGACTCTAGAATGTGTTTGTACGTTATGGGTATCAAATGAAAGGTGGTAATGAGTATTTTAAAAGGGAGTAATCCTTAGTTCTATAGGTGGGCGCCTTTTCGAGATATCGCCATAAAGGTGGACCAAGGGTGACTCTAGAATGTTTGTACGATATGGGTATCAAATGAAAGGTGTTACTGAGCATTATAAGAGGGAGTAGGCATTAGGTCTATAGGTGGACGCCTTTTCGAGATATCGCCATTAGGGTGGGCCAGGGTGACTCTAGAATGTGTTTGTACGATATGGGTATCAAATGAAAGGTGGTAATGAGTATTTTAAAAGGGAGTAATCCTTAGTTATATAGGTGGGCGCCTTTTCGAGATATCGCCATAAAGGTGGACCAAGGGTGACTCTAGAATGTTTGTACGATATGGGTATCAAATGAAAGGTGTTACTGAGCATTTTAAGAGGGAGTGGGCATGAGGTCTATAGGTGGACGCCTTTTCGAGATATCGCCATTAAGGGTGGACCAGGGCGACTCAAGAATGTTTGTACGATATGGGTATCAAATGAAAGGTGTTACTGAGCATTTTAAGAGGGAGTGGGCATGAGGTCTATAGGTGGACGCCTTTTCGAGATATCGCCATAAAGGTGGACCAGGGCGACTCAAGAATGTTTGTACGATATGGGTATCAAATGAAAGGTGTTACTGAGCATTTTAAGAGGGAGTGGGCATTAGATCTATAGGTGGACGCCTTTTCGAGATATCGCCATTAGGGTGGGCCAGGGGTGACTCTAGAATGTTTGTACGATATGGGTATCAAACGAAAGGTGTTACTGAGCATTTTAAGAGGGAGTGGGCATTAGGTCTATAGGTGGACGCCTTTTCGAGATATCGCCATTAGGGTGGGCCAGGGGTGACTTAGAATGTGTTTGTACTATATGGATATCAAATTAAAGGTATTAATGAGGGTTTTAAAAGCGAGTGGCCCTTAGATGTATATGTGAAGGCGTTCTCGCGATATCGACCAAAATGTGGACCAGGTGATTCAGAAAATCATCTGTCGGGTACTGCTAATTTATTTATATATGCAATACTACTAAGTATTCCTGCCAAGATTCCAAGGGCTGTTGATTTCGCCTTGTAGAACTTTTTCATTTTCTTCTACTTAATATGGTAGGTGTCACACCCATTTCTAAAGGTTTTTCCAAAGTTATATTTTGCGTCAATAAACCAATCCATTTACCATGTTTCATCCCTTTTTTCGTATTTGGTATAGAATTATGGCATTTATTTCTTTTTTCGTAATTTTCGATATCGATAAAGTGGGCGTGGTTATGGTCGGATTTCGGCCATTTTTTATACCAAGATAAAGTGAGTTCAGATAAGTACGTGGACTAAGTTTATTAAAGATATATCGGTTTTTGCTCAAGTTATTGTGTTAACGGCCGAGCGGAAGGACAGACGGTGGACTGTGTATAAAAACTGGGAGTGGCTTCAACCGATTTCGCCCATTTTCACAGAGAACAGTTACCGCCATAGAGTCTATGCCCCTACCAAATTTGAGAAGGATTGGTAAATTTTTGTTCGATTGTTGGCATTAAAAGTATTCTAGACAAACTAAATGAAAATGGGCGGAGCCACGCCCATTTTGAAATTTTCTTTTATTTTTGTATTTTGTTGCATCATATCATTACTGGAGTTGAATTTTGACTTAATTTACTTATATACAGTAAAGATGTTAAATTTTTTGGAAAAATTTTAATTTAAAAAAATTTTTTTTAAAAAGTGGGCGTATTCTTCATCCAATTTTGCTAATTTTTATTTAGCACATATATAGTAATAGTAGCAACGTTCCTCCAAATTTCATCATGATATCTTCAACGACTGCCAAATTACAGCTTGCAAACTTTTAAATTACCTTCTTGTAAAAGTGGGCGATGCCACGCCCATTGTCCAAAATCTTCTAATTTTCTATTCTGCGTCATAACGTCAACCCATCTACAAGTTTCATCGCTTTAACCGCCTTTGGCAATGAATTATCGCATTTTTTCGGTTTTTCGAAATTTTTGATATCGAAAAAGTGGGCGTGGTTATAGTCCGATATCGTTCATTTTAAATGGCGATCTCAGATGAGTTCCCAGGAATCTACATACCAAATTTCATCAAGATACCTCAAAATTTACTCAAGTTATCGTGTTAACGGGCAGACGGACGGACGACGGACGGACATAGCTCAATCAAATTTTTTTTCGATACTGAGATTTTGATATATGGAAGTCTATATCTATCTCGATTCCTTTATACCTGTACAACCAACCGTTATCCAATCAAAGTTAATATACTCTGTGAACTCTGCTCAACTGAGTATAAAAACTACATATGTAGATGCCTTTCTGAAATATGAAGTAACGTGTAGGAAAATAACCCCTGTGATCTGTATTCCTTTTTGTGGGAGGGTTTATTTCCTTTTCCTCAGTGGAAATGCAAAACTTTTAATCAACAGAACATTGCCAATTGTCGACAACTAACGAATATTCAAAAAGACTTTTGACGTCAATGTGATGATTGATAGCGTAGAACAATATCATGAAATAGCAGATGAGTATCTGGGAGGCTTGTAATGCGATAGCTAGGATCTACGGCACACGGTCCCGAAACCCAACATTTATTTATGTAAACGAAGCGTTAAGAGGTAGGTTCATTGAGCAGAAAATGGTGGCTGGCATCAAAATTAAAGCGGCAGAGGTTTTGCAGCAACAATGCTTCGAAAACTAGAGCTTATGGAAATTTATTGGTTTCGAAAAAGAATATGTGCCTTATCAAAACTTTATTTTAAACAGCATTGAAGACATGATCCCATTTTCAGACTAAGTCCGTCCCCTCCGTATGGCAACACCCGGCCAGTGCGGCCAGCTGTGCTTGCTGAATACCACCGCGCACAATCAAGTTTGTTTATCTCAAACTGCCCGATCGCACGCATCGCCGAACCGCAAATATCTAATATTTTTATCTAATATCATTTTAAAACGTAAGGTAATGTATTTATTATTTTTACTTTGAAACAATATGGTGAACGGAAATTACAAATTTTACACCTACACCAACTCGCCCACGACTGTCAAGACGAATATCCGCTTTCTAAAACATTTTATTGAATGAAATGACGATATTTTGTCAGACGGGCATAATAAACAGTCCACTTTGAACCCCATGACTCAAGTTATCGGGGCCTTAAAATTGGCAGGGTTCACTCTGATTTGCTGGACGTCTTAATTCCACGATTCGAGTTCCACAAAAACCCTTGGAATTCGGTGGAACGCGCTGACCGACACATTTACCTATACGTATGACCCTCCATCAGCAGCAAACACGATTACGAAAGGCAGATTTTATCAGCAGTTGCGAAACTGTTTGACCACGCAGGACGGCTATCGCCAATAATGATTCTTACAAAAATGTTGCTGCCACAGCTCTGGATGGAAGAAACTGGTTGGGACGAAGACGTGAAGCCCGGAGCGCTCCAAATATGGACTTCAATTTATGAAAATTTACCCCCACATCAAATAAATTAAAATCCCTAGGTGGGTACAGTATCCCCCCAATAAACTCAACCAGCTGCATGGATTTTCAGATGCTTCGGAAAGCATTTTGTGCCTGTGTATATTTACGGGTACAAACCCATAGAAATAATTTTTCATCCCATTTTCTAGCTGCTAAAAGCAAAGTAGCACTCGTTCAAACCGTGAGTCTTGCACGGTTTGAACTCTGTGGAGCAGTCTTACTCTCCAAATCAGTGAAACAGCTACGAAGTGAACTGAATATACCACAACACGAACTCGTTCCTCTGGTACGATTCTGTCATCGTACTAGAATGGTTAGAAAAATCGCCACATACCTGCAAAACGTACGTCCAGCAGGACATCGGAAATCATTAAAACATTGAAAACGCTGCGCAACGTAGAGACACGTTTCCAGCAACGATAACCCAGCGGATTGGGGCACTCGAGATTGCCTCAAGGCTTAATCGAATGTCCATTATGGTTGGAAGTACCTAATTGGCTTATCAGGCCATCAACTTTGTGGCCGAAAGATATATTTCACCACCCAACTGGCCCCGAACAACGACATGTGGAGGTATTCCACACCATGCAGGAAGAAAATAGAGATATACGGTTTTTCGTCGTTTTCTCGAGCGCTTAGAGTCGTGGCCTATATGTTGCGGAAGTTAAGGAAACTGAAGGTTCCAGCCACGCTCAACCTCACACACGCCGAGTGAATGATGCCAAAATCAAAATCATCATTCAAGCTCAATGGAATTATTACAAAGGCACGACAGAGCTGCTTCAAACGGCAGGACCCTTACGTAAAAAAACACTTTTCTGACATTAAATTCCGTGCTAGATGACTCAGGAATCATACGAGTTTTCCGGAAGAATAGCCAATGCCACATACAGCTTAATGAGCGACACCCTATTATCATACCCGAAAACTCTCGGTTTTGTTCTCTTCTGTTGGGGACCTGCTGCACGCCGAAAAACAGCTTATGATCCGAATGGTACAGCAACAGTACTACATTCCACGTTGGAAGCAAAAGGTCAAACAGCTCATCTTCCACTGCAAAACCTGCACCATCTATAAACAGCAGATGAAAACGCAAATAATGGCAGCCATGCCATCCGAGATTTCAACATATTCCCTACCCTTCAATACAACAGGAGTCGACTTCGCTGGACCATTTTTGGTAAAAACTTCTCCCCTTCGCCGAGCTTCGTATGTGAAAGCTTACGTTTGTGTGTTCGTCTGTTTTTCCACAAAGGCTGTTCATTTAGAAGTGTGTTCTAATCTCACCACGAACACCTTCAACGCAGCCTTTACGCGATTCATTGGCCGCCGTGATCTACCCCATCAGATATTTTCTGACAAAGGAAATACGTTCGCCGGCGCACAACGCGTATTACAAAGGGAATTCACCACATTCCTCAAAGAAGTCGCTACAGACGTCGCCGATAAGTACGCAACTCACGGATTCTCATGGAAATTCATCCCACCATACGCTCCACACATGGGTGGTCTGTGGAAAGCGGCCATGAAAAGTTTCAAAATACACTTTACGAACGTATCAGGAAACCAGAAGTTCTCCTTCGAAGAACTCACTACCCTCTTAATACGTATAGAGGCGATCCTCAACACCCGATCGCTTTCCCATATGTCCGAAGATCCAATGGATCCCCTAGTTCTAACCCCAGGGCATTTCCTACGTGGCGCGTCACTCTTATCATTGCCGGAGCCAACTGCAAAGCATCTCACCTTGGTAAACAAACTACCCCCGAACGAATGGCGCTTGGGGCGGGTACTCACTTTACACCCTGCATCGGATAACCATGTTCGAGTTGTGGAAATGAAAACCGAAAATGGGCTAATAACCCGAAATATAGCCAAAATGTGCATTCTACCAACTGCCTAGCCCCCTAGCAATCTCAAAATATATATAAGCTACCCTCACCCACACCTGAAAAATACGAATTTTTTCTTTTCTTGTCTTTTCAGGACCTGCAGATTTAAGGAGATGCAGAAATGCCGTCTATGTGGGCAGCGACAGATGCTAACACAGGGCCGGGCGTTCCTTGCGATGAAGCTTGAGAAGCGTTACGAGTGCGCGAGGAACCCACGGTACTGCATATACTGTCTGGCAGTGTCGCACAGCACCGGGTTGACGCCGCCCTTAACCCATCAACGCGTCAAGCGGAGGGGGAGCATGTTGAAGACATGATCCAATTTTCGGACTAAGTCCGTCCCCCTCCGTCTGGCAACATCCGGCCAGTGCGGTCAAGTGCAAGTGCAGCTCAGCTGTGCTTGCTGATTACCACCGCGCACAATCAAGTTAGTTTATCTCAAACTGCCCGATTGCACGCATCGCCGAACCGCAATATTTTTATTTAATAAACAACTCTAGCTGGGCCTGGAAACCTTAAGACGAACATGATATAGCCGTAGGGTCAAACCTGACACACATGTTTCCGACTTTCTCTATCTATCCCTCTGCCTCTCCTCTGTGTGCACATGCCAATTCTCCGGAACCCACTCATGATTGTGGAATATGGGCCATGTCTGATTTACGGTAGTATTTGATAAAAAAGCATTACCAACAAGAATTTTGGCTCATTGGAGGTTAAGGATACCATTGAAACCGTAGGTTCTCACGCCGGTTGCAAACCCGAATACCACTAAAAAAGAACATACAATAAGATCCATTCATCCGCCAGGAATTGTATAGAAAGAGGACTTGGTTTTGTAAAGTCTCGTTTTAGGTGTTTGCTAAAGCACCGGTGCTTTATTATTCCCACGAAACAGCTGCAGCTATTGTTACGAGTTGCGTCATACTGCATAACATTGTGGTTAAAGCTGGTATTGCTCCAGACGAGGTAGATCTAGGTGAAGAAGGTCATTATTTTACAACAGATTTCAATGATTCTTCGCAGTACACCCGCGAGGGAGAGAACAAAATCTAGATACATATAAACGCTGTAAAAACTAACACTTTCATTTATTTTACATAATAGATACTAGCCTTTAACCGTGGCCCCGCCTGCAAGGAGAAAATAAAATGTATGGGCTATTCACATTAACCTGCTTTTGAAGTTATCTGTTTAAAATTTTTTTTCTGTACGGAAGAGTCCCAAAATGATACCGAAATATTCCCGAAAATGTCCCGCAATTACCCCGACGAAATCCCGAACGGATCGCTAAAATCATCCAGAAAAGATGCCCAAGTGTCCCGAAAAAGTCCCGAAATTACCCTAATGGGATCCCGAAAACCATCCATAAATGATCCCGGAAGGATGCCCAAATGATCCCGGAATAGTCCCGAAAAGTCCGAAAATGACTCTGACGGATACCCGGACGGATCCCGAAAACCATTGAGAAATGATCACGGAAGGGTCACGATGTGACCGTGACGGGATTACAAATAAGGTGAAGCTAATTATAAAGCATCTTAATAAGGCAGCAGGCGCGTTGAAGCGAATGAAAAGTTACAAATAAATATACAGGTAAAGTTAATAAAAGCGTGCGGCGGCGATGTCACTGCTCACTTTGTAAGCCCTCGACTTATTTGCCCCATGGAGTATGTAATATTGGTTAAGGTCATGTACAATATGTATTTACAGTAGCACATGCATTTACCCGCGGTTCCATACACACGAATAAATTATAATATTCCAGAACAGTCCCGATATGATCCTTAAAACAATCCAGAAATGATCCTGAACACATTCACGAATCAGCCCCCAAGTGATCCGAAGAAAAGACAACAAATGATTCTTGTAAGATATCGAAACAATTTCGAAGTGATTCCAAAACGGTCCTTATGGACCTACATATAACTTTTAGCGAAATAGTCACGTTGCGTATAAAGACGTTTCAAAATATGTGATATAATTAACAGTATTTTATTCTTACGTGTATTCCATTTCGTGATTGTTGCACTAAACAGCTGATTTCTGTTTACTTAATTTAGCTCACCATTATATGGTCAAAAGCACAGGTGGTATAGCTTTTTAGAGTTGTTAAGTTATGCACAGAATAGAAATATTTGTCAACTTGATAAAAATCTTGATTACTTGTCAACTGATTGGCAATTTGTCAAGTGCACAGAATAACGCTCTAAAGTGCACCAACATTGGTATATATTTACATACAAAGATACCAAAAAGACTTTTAACGAAACGTTTAAAGCTTTTAACAAAGGAGTATTTTTCAAGAGATGTATTAAACATTAACATCATTAAAATGCATAAATATATATGTATATATGTGAAGCTGATATGAAATGAAAGTACATACAAACAAACGTGCATACCTATCTACTATGCACACCCGAAGTAGAATAACGCTACCGAATGCTGGCTTTTTCACCATTCCATCTAATTCAACATTAATATATGTGAGTATAATATGATGTGGTGACAGTCCCACTCAAAGCAAGTTTGCTGGTACGGTTCACAGCGAACATACACACGAATTGCATTTTCAAGCCCCAGCGGGTTAGGGGGTGAGAATATACCCGCGGTAGGTATGCCTGTCGTAAGAGGCGACTAAAATACCACACTCAAGGGGCTGTGTAGCGCAACCCTTCTCCAGATAAACCCAATTGTCAACCTCACCTTTCCGCGGCGAATCCTGTTTCACTAACAGACGAGGCTCTGGCAACCCCAAGCTCCTCATGGAACTTGGGGATGGGGAGGGTGGGATGACCTGAAGGTTTATAAATATAAATCGTACACGAGATGGTCGGGCTAGCACCTTAATGGAGCTGTGTTACCGGAGCGTACGGGATCAGTATCCGGCAAAGGACCATCACATCGATAACACTCCCCAAAACCTTCGGGTAGCAACCTTATCTGTACAACAACAACAAAACCTGCATTTTCAATCTGTTACTTTTGTGTTAATTTTTTTAAACTTTACTCTCATAATTTTTTCATAACGCGCCTAAAGAGGTATAACACTAAAAAGAAGATTGTAATTGACAAAATTTGTTTAAAAGTTCCAATGCTGTTTTTCTGTTCGCTGCTGTAGATATTTATATTCATAAACTCACTTTCTAGTATGATTTCATAAAAAACCTCAAATTTAATTTTTAGCAAATCTTCTCAGGTCATGTTTATAAAACGCTTAAAATATGTTAAGTGGAATGTTCTTGTGAGTCAATGTTTGCAATGACTTAATATTAATAGCACCAATTTTTTAATTGAAATTGATTGTTGTTTCAAAACAATTCGTTTAACCATCTCTTGCCGCTATTAATTTCTTAAGTTATAGTTTATTTGCTTTGAAGCAACTACAGTGAGAGGACACAGTGACAATCTGCATACAAATAATTTTATTGGAATCACTTATCTTAAAATAACATTAGTGTATGGCGATTTGGCTCCTTACAGTGAAGTGAAGATTAGTTTCAAAACTTGCATCAACAAAAGTTAAAGCAAAGAACTTAATTAGCGACGCTTTTCGACAACACTTTATCTACCGCAACGTGTAAAAGGTGTATGGTGTTCACTCGGTAAGATATTCCCATCGTTAAAGGCAACTTAAATCCAAAAGCTTAAAAAAAGAGGAATCAAAAAATCGATTCAGTGGCAGTCGGGGTAGGATAATACCAAATGATTCAAGTACTGTCATCATAAGCGCCAGATGCCTCCATAGCCCCCGATGATGACATATGTACATGCCTCAGCAACTGGAGTTGGGTTGGCCTCCAATGCGGGAAAGACAATCTAGTATTATTAACTAGGAAATACATGGTCCCTATTTGTACAAAGCTTAAGTTTGGTGGGGTTACCCTACAAGAAAATTACAGCGCAAAAAATCTAGGATACTAGATAGTAAGTTGTCGTGGAAACTCCATGTGAAAGGGAGAGCGAAGAAAGCCTCCGCAGCATTTTATGCATGCACGAGGGTATTAGGATGCTTATCACTCAATCTCATTGCGTATTACGTCAATTTTCAAATCCCTACTTTACTTTGGGGTCCTTGTTTGCTGGATAGCCAAACATAAAAATATGTATACCAAAAACTAGAGGGGAATGCAGATAAACAATGATTGGCATAAGGGCGCTCTTAAAACTATCCCTGCAGCAGCTTTGCATGCCATCCTAAATATCCCGCCTGCAGACACACCTAG
>JARSSU010045944.1:0-18058 GCA_029619165.1 Eurosta solidaginis
AATCTTAATAAGCTCTTTCCGTCTAACTCTGCCTCCCCCTCTTATATTTTTATTAATCTTTTATTCACTCCTCCCTCTGTCTTTTTCGATCATCTATCTCTATTTCGTCTCACTCTATCTCTTTCTCAGTCTCCTTCTCCTACCCTCTTTTCTCTTCTCTCAAGTTTTTCTCATTCTCCTTCATCTCTTATTGCCAGTCCCAGAGGGTGGCCTAATCCCAGTCCCAGTCCGTCTCTGGTCTAGTTCCGGAAAAAAGGATCGTAAATACTAATACAGACAATTAATACACCAAATTTCAGGCAAATCGAATAGGACGTACATAGGTACATATATAGGTATGTAATGGTATTATTAATTCATATCTTTATTTGGGCTTCGGCTTTTTATTTATCAGTTTTGCCAGATTGATGCTACTAAATCGAATATTGCAATGGAAATAACGTTAAAGCTCTCAGCAATAGCTTTCATTTGATATCCATAATACACACACATTGTACAGGTATCCGGGTCGACGTTTGGCCTATATCTCAAGACCCTTGTCACTCAGCGATATAAAATTTACTCTGTACTAAAGCACACATCAACAGCTTTCATTTGCTATCCATATTACACACACCTTCTAGGGGTATCCGGGTTCACGTTTTGGCCTATATCTCGAGACCCTAGTCACACAGCGATATAAAAATTACTCTGCACTAAAGCACACATCAACAGCTTTCAATTGATACCCATAATGTAAAAACACTCCTAGTATTACCCTGATCCAAATTTTGGCCTTATCTCGAGACCCTAGTCACCCAGGGATATGAAAATTACTCTGTACTAAAGCACTCATCAACAGCTTTCATTGATATCCATTTTGTATAAACACATTTTAGGGGTGCCCGGGTCCAAGTTTTGGCCTATATCTCGAGACCCTAGTCACCAATAGGTATGAAAACTACACTGTGCTAAACCACTCATCAACAGCTTTCATTTGATATCCATATTATATAAACATATTCTAGGGTACCCGCCCACGTTTTGGCCTATATCTCGAGACCCTAGTCACCAATAGGTATGAAAACTACCCTGTAGTAAAGCACTCAGCAACAGCTTTCATTTGATATCCATATTGTATATACACATTCTAGGGGTGCCCGGGTCCACGTTTTGGCCTACATCTCGAGACCCGAGTCACCCAGGGTACGAAAAATACTCAGTATCAAAGTACTCATAAACAGATTCCATTTGATACCCATATTGTACAAACACCTCCCAGTATTACCCAGGCCACGTTTTGATCTCAAGACCTTAGCCAGAACGGGATAAAAAGTATCGTATGTCCGTTCCCTGGTTATAAGCTACCTCTCCACCAATTTTCAGCCAAATTGGTTCATCCGTTCTTGAGTTATGCGTACTGCAACTAACACGACTTTCGTTTTATAGTATTTTTCTAAAAAAAATCATAACTCAGAATGGCTAAACCGATTTGGGATTTCAAAATCAACTAACCATCATCTCTCCTTCCTGTATCTTTCCTAAAAATTTCATGGCAATCTTTCTATCGGTTCTCGAGTTATGGAGTGACAATTAAAATGTACACTTCTTTTTATATATATGGATATTGACGTGATAGAAAAATTTGGTAGATCTACCACAACTGTGGTACCTTTGTTACCTGTACATGCTTATATGCGCCTCTGAGTGCTGAGAATGCCAACCAGGAATGCTTCGAAAATTTTGGTGTTCGAATTTTAATATCTGAAATTAAAATAGTATCTCGATTAACACATAACATACATATGTATATATGCATATACGTATATAAATATATACATATATAATTTTATACCCACCTTCTGAGCAGCTTTTACCATTCTTGCCGAAGGGGCATACACATCTATTAGTATTAGCAATACGTTCACACTTCCCTTCCGCTCCACAATCTAGGTCACAAAGATGTGTACTGGAAAATAATAAAGCATACAATTTATCAATATCTTGGATAAGATATTTACTATAAAACTTACTTTTAACTATAGTTCTTCCACCTCTTGATAAGTTTAATTTATCCGTTATTGTATTATATATAATTTGAATATTTTTGTTCGTTATTGACTTTGAATTTGAAGGATCTTCAGCTTGTACCGCGGACTGATCTGATATGTATTTTGACCTGAAGACAGATATCCGCCAATCAGATGATTGTTTGCCATTTTATTTTGTAAGGTTGTCGATATATTTTGGGTATTTTTAAATGCTGGCTTGGCGGAATTTCCATTAGTGCTACTTTTTAATAAATTAGGTTATTGATTGTGATTTTAAATTAATTCGTATGGATTTTTTGTTTAATGACGCCACATAAGGGCTATCAGTTGTGGCAGTTTCTACAATCTGATTATGCGCGATGGCACCTAATACCGTTGTTTGGTATATGTCGATATCTTTTAACTCAGGTACATTTTGGTTAGTATTAGTTAACTTTTGATCATCGCCATTTGTGAAATAAACATCTTCAGATGATATGTAATAATCGTTTGAATTGACTTTTGTTGTTCTTCGTTGCGCTTTCCATCGTCTTCAAAAAAGTTGTTGCCTTCCTCTCCATCAACATCCTCCACTGAAGACGATGCCGCTGATATTGAGGATGAGACTGACGTAATATGTTCTCCACCGACCATTGACGATAACGGGGAATAGCTGAGTAACAATTGATTATCATGATCACTACCATTGGCCAATTTAGCGCTAAACGAAGCACCTTTTTGGTAAAGTACATCTCGTCAGATTTAGAATGTCCATCAAAGATCGTTGTGGAATTTATTACTATAAGGAAACAAAAGAACGAAATATAGGCCAGTGTATTTTAAAGTTTTTGAAGTAGCGACCTAATAATTATTTTAAAAAATTCGGCAACCTATTATTAAAAATTAAAATTAAAACTTTCTACTGTGAAGCTATTCTGTCTAATTGAAGATTGATTCAGTACAAAATAACTTCTTAGTCGCATTTTCTTCCATATGAGAAAGTTTAATTTGGAAAATGTTTTAAAGAACATCAGAAAGAAATAGGTATATTAAAAACCAAAGACAAAACCCCTTGTTTCTAAAAATTGGCCAATTTAGCGCTAAACGAAGCACCTTTTGGTAAAGTACATCTTCGTCAGATTTAGAATGTCCATCAAAGTTCGTTGTGGAATTTATTACTAATAAGGAAACAAAAGAACGAAATATAGGCCAGTGTATTTTAAAGTTTTTGAAGTAGCGACCTAATAATTATTTTAAAAAATTCGGCAACCTATCATTAAAAATTAAAATTAAATTTTTCTACTGTGAAGTTATTCTGTCTAATTGAAGATTGACCCAGTACAAAATAACTTCTTAGTCGCATTTCTTCCATATGAGAAAGTTTAATTTGGAAAATATTTTAAAGAACATCAGAAAGAAATAAGTATGTTAAAAACCAAAGGCAAAACCCTTGTTTCTAAAAATTTCCACTATACATTGCAAATAAACATTCAATAAAGCAACATAATAGACAAGTTTGTAATTCGAGTATTTGGGAAACATTTAATAAATCTTCAATTGCATTTTAATTGAGTTAATGACTTGATGTAGAGAAACAAAGACATATATGATCGCTCCGGACTTAGCTCTCCTTTCAGGCTACCGCTCGTGTATGCAACCAAACTGAGTTTTGACGGACAGTGTTATGAAATAACGACATTTCATAATCATTCATGAATAATCTGGGGCATTTCTCGTTCTGTGATGTGTTAAAGAAAAGTTCATGCAAAAATATATCCAAGTATATAACATTTGGACGACTATCACTTCACAAAACTATAATTCATCTCCCAAAATATACAGAGAAAAAAATATAAACCTAGTTTTTTTGTTACAGATCATCCTATCTTTGCAATCTTAAATAATAACTTAAAATTCAATAGCCAAATGAATTTGTGTTTAATACCGCGAAAATTTACAAAATATAAGCAGTTTTAAATAGCTAACTAATATCTCATAAAAGCTAATCAATAATTTACCTACGAGTGTCATTTCAAGGATTTTTTATATGTCGAATTAAATTTTGTTATTTTTTAGCAGACAACAAAAATACTTTCCAAAATGAAATATGTATATTATAAAAACCTTTGCTTTGCTTTGTTTCGGGTCAGGTTAGGTGGACTGACCGTCTTAACTCACATAGAGTGAATGAGCCCATATTGTTACCAGATGTTCAACCCACGACCAAACTAAAAACCCTATCCAAACCCCGAACCTATGTTATAACCTAACGCCTTTTGGTTAATACCATAAGCTTCTAGGGCCTATCCTACTTGCTGCTTCGAGATCTAATAGCTGTATCACTTCTAAGGGTTTGGAGTTTTAGCTTGGCGTTCGTTCCTTTTGCAGCCCCCACTTCATACATCTGACAAGGCCAAATTTAAAAGCAGGTAACGCCAGAAGGCAGTATCCAAAGAAAATACCCATAATAATCCTACAGACCCGTCTTTATGTGAAGAGAGTGACTTTGTAAGCCTAAGTCGTAACACCTGCACATGACTGCAGCCCACGCCTTTCCTGCTTGGTCGATCATGTGCAAGTCTCGCCTTCCATTAATCTCGACCAATCTGATTGGCATCGGTATATTCGGGCTCTGACACTGAAGAGCGCAGCGTATCCTCATATTCACACTTCGCCTCTAACAACACCACGCTCAGCGCGCTCGTGCCTGGCCTTTGAAGGTTTCCATCAAGCTCGCCATGTGCTCGCCAATGGTTTACCACCACAAGTCAACGTATTCCGTCAGAAAAAAATGCTCCAAATAAAACTGGTAAGATAACTTGGATTGTTGGGCTGAGTCCGTTACTTACCTTGGCAGCTGTAACCGTTTTTATTTAACTCATATCCTTCTATGCAATCGCATTCATACATTCCGTCATGGATTTCATAGCACAACTGCTCGCAGGGACTCGTATGACCACAGTGACCTGAAAGTATAAATAAATGAATAAGTTTTTAATAATCAGGCTAATCGTACTAAATACAAACGAACTGAGTTGTGGATTTTGACAAATCAACCATTTGAAATTAGAAGTCTCCATAAACGAAACATGCACCCTATATTAGTGAAAAAGTATTTGAAATGCATAACATTTGAGTTGTCTACGTATCTATATTTTCTATTCACTAATAAGATATACGGTAGGGTTAGAACAATCTAAGCGCAAAATGGCGAAATAAGTCGTACTAAAAATCATAATTCCATATAAGCTTTTTTTGCTTTTCTCAAATCTTTACAGTTTTTCTGAATAGAACTTTGCAAGAATTATGACATGTTTTTTGTATAGTGGTACTTATTTTAAAAATTTAAACCAATTACTAGAACAACATACATAAAATGGTCAGATAGGACTTTACCTTGGTTCATTTTATATTGTTAATTTCCCGATTAATATATATGGAACTATTTTCTGTCACACATACATATACACAAACATTCGTTTTGACAATACCTTACCAGGTACCTACGAACTATAAATACAAGACAAACAACAACAGCAGATCAGAACGAAAAATTACACTGAAGATGGCACGACACCGAAAGCGGTTTGTCTTTAAGCCAACTTTGACAAGGGATGTTTTGAATATCGTGGCTTTACGTACGACTTAAATTTTGACAATACAGTTAACAAAAGTAACGCAATTTTCAACTTTGATAACTTTGACCTCTTTCGGTATTTTTATTTTATTTTTTTTCTTTTATTTGCAGCATTTTTAAATTAAAATTAAAATTTATAATAATGCAGGTCCCATGAGAATGTCTACCTTGGTGAGGGGATGATTTTTGCGCTAATAAGCCTCATAATCCTAAATAATGATATCAACTAATTACATACGTCCAGCAGAAATTTACATCAAAATCCCAAATCTACACACTTATGAAGTAGGTTCATAGCATTTTTCGTAACTGAAAATTATTTAGCTCATAAAATGATTCTGTGACTTGAATCATATTTTGAACCCTTGGAATACTTTATTTTTAAGTATTGAACAAAAGAAGCTACTTCCAGTATTCGAAGAGTTAAATTATTCAGATAAACGTAAAAATTCTCATTTCACAAGTCGATTTAGGCTGTTATCGCTTGTAACCACAAATAAACCCTTCGCGTTTATCTTTGTATGTACGTAGGTAGTGTATGCATGCATGTAACTCTTTTATCAAACTAGCAGACCCGGCAGACGTATGTATATTTGGTATATCTGCATACATTTTAATAAGCTTTTTCCGTCTAACTCTGCCTTACTTTTTCCTAATCCTTCTATTCACTCTCCCTCCGTCTTTTTCGCTTCATCTATCTCCATCTTAGTCTCATTCTATCTCTTTCTCAGTCTCCTTCTCTTTTCTCTTCTCACAAGTTCTTCTCATTCGTCTTCATCCCTTATTGCCAGTCCCAGAGGGTGGTGTATGTATTTTGTTCCAGTCCCATTCCGAGTCCTAGTCCCAGTCCCACTTCGAGTCTCAGTCCCAGTCCTATTCCTAATCCCAGTCCCAGTTCGTATCTGGTCTACTTCCCGAAAAAATTATCGTAAATACTAATATAGGCAAATTTATATACCAAATTTCAGGCAAATCGAATAGGACGTACATATGTAAATAGGTATGTGGGTATTATTAATTCATGTCTTTATTTCAACTTCGCATGCATATTTATCAGTTTTGACAGGTTGATGCGACTAAATCGAATATCACAATGAAAATTACTTTAAAGCTCTCAGCAATAGTTTTCATTTGATATCCATAATACACACCCATTCTAGGGGTATCCGGGTCCATGTTTTGGCGTATATCTCGAGACCCTAGTCACCTAGCGGTGTACATCTTACTCTGTACAATAGCACACATCAACTGCTTCAATTTGATACCCATAATGTAAAAAACACATTCTAGGTGCATCCGGGTCCACGTGTTGGCCTATATTTCGTTACCCTATGTAACCCATAATGTAAAAACACATCCTAGTGTTACCCTGATCCACGTTTTGACCTATATCTCGAGACCCTAGTCATACTAGGCCCACTTTTATTTATATTATTTATTAATGACATCAGCAGTTGTTTTTCGTTTGCAAAGAGTTTACTTTATGCAGATGGCTTAAAAATATTCGCCAGCAGATGCCATTAAGCTGCAGGATGATGTAAATAAGCTTCACCAATGGTGCCTGAATTCCTGTCTCTCTTTAAATACGCAAAAATGCTTCCAAATTAGTCATTCAAAATCAACTAACAATTTGTCTACAAAATACAGTATATCTAACTATGAACTTCAATGTGTTGATGAGATTAAAGACCTGGGTGTCGTTTTCGACAAAAAAAGTTTTCTTTCATGAATCACATTAACGACGTAACATCGAAAGCATATTCTATGCTCGGATTTGTACGGCGCAATGCTTCAAAATTCTCAGACCCCTATATCTTTAAGCTGCTCTACACGTCATACGTTAGATCTCATCTTGAATATGCTGTCTTGATTTGGAGACCAAGCAACCAAACGGCCATTTGTAGAATTGAGAGAATTCAAAAAATTTTCCTTAAGTATGCCTTCGGCCGTTAAACTTTTCGGAGCCGATTCCTTCCTACTCTGCACGTCTTTTACTTTTAAGCCTCAAGTCTTTGGAAAATCATAGATCAATACTGCGCTTGTCATTCGTGTATAATAATATTAATGGCTACATTGGTTGCCTATATTTGCTGGAAAAGATTCGATTTAATGTCCACCAGAGATCTCTCAGAAATTCCTTTCCATTATATTACGATTATTTCAGAACGAATTACGCTGGTAATGCTCCCATTACGCGTGCTATTCGGGAGCTTAACTCCAATAAGTAATTCCGCTGCTCTTGATTTTTCTATACAAAGGCTGAATTTATGAATATTTTGAAGTCTGCTTTCTAGGTACACCGATTACTTTTAGGCATAAGTATTTTTTAAATTTTCATTGTATCATAGTCTGTAAGGATTAAACTTCATAGACTTAAACAAATAAATAAATAAATAACTAAATAAATAAATAAATAAACAATAGGCATGAAAACTACCCTGGCCTATATCTCGAGACCCTGTGCGTCGATCGCAACCAAACCTATGTGCAAACCACCGCGTGAGGTATCCCTACAAAAATCGTTGGATCATGTGGTCCACTGGAGTACTTACCACATTGTACTCCACTGTAAATGCAACAATCGACCCAACTCTATATTCTACACGAACATCCCTGCAAAAATCGTTGGACCATGTGGTCCACTGGAGTACTTACCATTCTACTCCACTGTAATGCAGCGATGGACCAACTCATGTTTCTACACACCTGCAAAAATCGCGAGTACTCCATGCATGCATGTATGTTGTAAGCCGATCATTGCTCGTTGTTAACGATTGTAATCACTACACATGTTTATTGGACTGTGGGTACTCCATGGATTACTCTGATGTAATGCGGAGCTGGAGTATATGGTCCGGTCCTAGGACATCGCAATGTTAATTGGACCATATTTTTTGTATGAATTGTGGTTAATTTTGGAGCACTCGCTTGGTCCATAGCGAGTACTCCATACATGCATGCATGGAGTACTCGCGATTTTTGCAGGGATATGTAGCTCATTGTCGTTTTTACGATTGTAATCACTACACGATTTTATTGACAGTGGGTATCCAGGATTACTCTGATGTAATCGGAGCTGGAGTATATGGTCCCGTCCTAGGACAGCTTTAATTGGACCATATATGCTTGTGAATTTCCCTGCAAAAATCGTTGGACCATGTGGTCCACTGGAGTACTTACCATTCTACTCCACTGTAATGCAGCGATGGACCAACTCATGTTTCTACACGAACATGTTGTAAGCCGATCATTGCTCGTTTTTAACGATTGTAATCACTACACGATGTTTATTGGACTGTGGGTACTCCATGGATTACTCTGATGTAATGCGGAGCTGGAGTATATGGTCCGGTCCTAGGACATCGCAATGTTAATTGGACCATATTTTTTGTATGAATTGTGGTTAATTTTGGAGCACTCGCTTGGTCCATAGCGAGTACTCCATACATGCATGCATGGAGTACTCGCGATTTTTGCAGGGATTGTAAGCGATCATTGCTCGTTTTAACGATTGTAATCACTACACGATGTTTATTGGACTGTGGGTACTCCATGGATTACTCTGATGTAATCGGAGCTGGAGTATATGGTCCCGTCCTAGGACATCGCTATGTTAATTAGACCATATTTTTTGTATGAATTGTGGTTAATTTTCTCTGCAAAAATCGTTGGACCATGTGGTCCACTGGAGTACTTACCATTCTACTCCACTGTAATGCAGGATGGACCAACTCATGTTTCTACACGAACATGTTGTAAGCCGATCATTGCTCGTTTTTGACGATTGTAATCACTACACGATGTTTATTGGACATGCATGCATGGAGTACCGCGATTTTGCAGGGATAAGCAACTTATGTGAAAGTTTGAACAAAATCGACCGGATAGTTTTTATACTCAGCTGAGCAGAGCTCACAGAGTATATTAACTTTTTCGCATAACGGTAATCCGTAATGGCATAAACTAATCCAGATAGATATAGACTTCTATATATCAAAATGATGTGGGCGAAAAAATAAATTCATTTAGCCATGTCCGTCCGTCCGTAAAGACGATAACTTGAGTAAATTTTGAGGTATCTTGATAAAATTTGGTACGTAGGTTCCTGGGCACCCATCTCAGATCGCTATTTAAAATTAACGAAATCGGACCATAACCACGCACACTTTTTCGATATCGAAATTTCGAAAAACCGAAAAAGTGCGATAATTCATTACCAAAGACGGCTAAAGCGATGAAACTTGGTAGGTGTGTTGACCTTATGTCACAGAATAGAAAATTAGTAAAATTTTGGACTATAGACGTGGCACCGCCCACTTTTAAAAGAAGGTAATTTCAAAGTTCTTGCAAACTGTAATTTGGCAGTAGTTGAAGATATCATGATGAAATTTGGCAGGAACGTTACTCCAGTTACTATATGTGTGCTAAGGGATAAACACGCCCACTTTAAAAAAATGTCTTTAAAAGTAAAATTTTAACAAACAATTTAATATCTTTACAGTATATAAGTAAATTATGTCAACATTCAACTCCAGTTATGATATGGTGCAACAAAATACAAAATTAAAAGAAAATTTCAAAATGGGCGTGGCTCCGCCCTTTTT
Source organism: Eurosta solidaginis (assembly GCA_029619165.1). Lineage (NCBI taxonomy): Eukaryota > Metazoa > Arthropoda > Insecta > Diptera > Tephritidae > Eurosta > Eurosta solidaginis. The sequence goes on from JARSSU010045944.1 coordinate 10,251, forward strand.
CATTTAATTCGTCTAGAATACTTTGAATGCCATAAATCGAAGAAAAATTTACCAATCCTTTTGAAATTTGGTAGGGCATAGATTTTATGACGCTAACTGTTTTCTGTCGAAAATGGGCGAAATCGGTTGAAGCCACGCCCAGTTTTTATACACAGTCGTCCGTCTGTCCTTCCGCTCGGCCGTTAACACGATAACTTGAGCAAAAATCGACATATCTTTACTAAACTTAGTTCACGTACTTATCTGAACTCACTTTATCTTGGTATAAAAAATGGCCGAAATCCGACTATGACCACGCCCACTTTTTCGATATCGAAAATTATGAAAAATGAAAAAATGCCATAATTCTATACCAAATATGAAAAAAGAGATGAAACATGGTAATTGGATTGGTTTATTGACGCAAAATATAACTTTAGAAAAAACTTTGTAAAATGGGTGTGACACCTACCATATTAAGTAGAAGAAAATGACAAAAGTTCTGCAGGGCGAAATCAAAACCCTGGAATCTTGGCAGGAATACTGTTCTGTATGACTTATATAAATAAATTAGCGGTACCCGACAGATGATGTTCTGGGTCACCCTGGTCCACATTTTGGTCGATATCTCGAAAACGACTTCACATATACAACTAAGGGCCACTCCCTTTTAAAGCCCTCATTAATACCTTTAATTTGATACCCATATCGTACAAACACATTCTAGAGTCACCCTGGTCCACCCTTATGGCGATGTCTCGAAAATGGGGAGCGTCCACCTATAGAACTAAGGCCCACTACGTCTTAAATATCATTACACCTTTCATTTGATACCCATATCGTACAAACACATTCTAGTGTCACCTCTGTCCACTTTTATGGCAATATCTCGAAAAGCGTCCACCTATAGAACTAAGGCCCACTCCCTTTTAAAATACTCATTAATACCTTTCATTTGATACCCATATCGTACAACACATATTCTAGAGTCACCCCTGGTCCACCTTTATGGCGATATCCTGAAATGGCTTCCACCTATAGAACTATGGCCCACTCCCTTTTAAAATACTCTTTAATACCTTCCATTTGAAACCCATGTCATACAAACAAATTCCAGGGTTACCCTAGGTATTTTGCTAAATGGTGATTTTCCCTTATTTTGTCTCCAAAGCTCTCAGCTGAGTATGTAATGTTCGGTTACACCCGAACTTAGCCTTCCTTACTTTTTGATTCTATAAGCCTCACACAAACGGACATTCATTTTTATATATATACTAGAAGACCTGGCAGACGTTGTCCTGCCCTAAATTTGGCCTACCTGCATACATTTTAATAAGCTTTTTCCGTCTGACTCTGCCCTCCCCCCTCTTTACTTTTTCCTAATCCTTTTATTCACTCCTCCCTCCGTATTTTTCGCTTCATCTATCTCCATCTTCGTCTCATTCTATCTCTTTCTCAATCTCCTTCTCTCTTTTCTCTTCTCTCAATTCCTTCTCATTCTTCTCCATCCCTTATTGCCTGTCCCAGAGGGTGGTATGTATTTTATTCCAGTCCCAGTCCCAGTCCCACTCCGAGTCTCAGTCCCAGTCCCACTCCGACTCTCAGTCCCAGTCCTAGTCCTAATCCCAGTCCCAGTCCGTCTCTGGATAATATATTACTCTGTACCAAAGCACTCATCAACAACTTTCATGTGATATCCATATTGTATAAACACTGCCTAGGCATTCATTGGCCCACGTTTTTGGCCTATATCTCGAGACCCTGTACCTGTAGTAACCACCGCGTGAGGTTTACGCAACTTGTGTGAAAGTTTGAACAAAATCGACCGACGCATCTCTTCAAACACCGGCGACCAACTAACACATATTTTAGCCTTTCTATTTATATATATAGATTTTTATTTTTCATACTTCACTATAATATTAAAACGAAATGCAGATTTTCGTTGCTTTTCAAATTCGGCTTAAAAATTTCACATGGAACAACTAAAGACTTTCCTGTATTAAAAAAAATGTCAGAGTACCTCTAAATCGCGGGCAACCCCAGAACCCTCCCCCCCCCTCTCGGCGGGCCTGATGATGTGCGCTACTTGATATCATTCGCTATAAATTGGCCTAAGTCACATTTTTTGAAAAATTTTATTTTAATGCAGTTTTGAAACTGAATTCAAAATACATCGATCACAAAATAAAATATATATTTAAATATTTAAATATGCTAAGTCGTCAGCTGTTAAAAGAATATGCTAAGTCAACCTTGGCGGCCAGCGTGGTGTGATGGTAGCGTGCTCCGCCTGTCACACCGTAGGCCCTGGGTTCGCACCCCGGGCAAAGCTAAATCAAAATTTTAGAAATAAAGTTTTTCAATTAGAAGAAAATTTTTCTAAGCGGGGTCGCACCTCGGCAGTGTTTTGGCAAGCGCTCCGAGTGTATTTCTGCCATGAAAAGCTCTCAGTGAAAACTCGTCTGCCTGCAGATGCCGTTCGGAGTCGGCAAAAAATATGTAGGTCCCGTCCGGCCAATTTGTAGGGAAAATCAGAGGAGCACGACGCAAATTGGAAGAGAAGCTCGGCCTTAGATCTCTTCGGAGGTCATCGCGCTTTACATTTATTTTTTAAGTCAACCTGTCAATAATATTAATCTGAATTACTAGTAATTTCTTTGTGCGCACATTTTATTTATTTATTTAATTCATTCAGTCTAAAAGTACATGCTTTGTTGTTGTTGTATTAACGATAAAGACACTCCCTGAAGGCTTTGGGGAGTGTTACCGATGTTGATGGTCCTTTTCCGGATATAGAGCCGGTACGTTTCGGTAACAAAGCACTATTAAGGTACTAGCCCGATTATCTCGGGAACGATTTATATGACCACATTAAACCTTTTAGGCCATCCCGCCCTCCCCATCCCTAGTTCCATGAGCAACTTGGGATCGCCAGAGCCTCGGCTGTCAATGAGGCAGGATTCGCCACGGGTAGGTGAGGTTGACAGTTGGGTTGGAGAAGCTATATATTGCGCTGGCAACCCCTTGAGAGAGTAGCGAACACAACCCCTTGAAATTGGATTCACCAATTGAGACATGCCTTTGGTGTTTGATAAATGCTTTGCGCTGACCATAATTTACTTCAATTACATGCTTTCTTACAGACTAGTTAAAAATAGAAAACAATTCATGCTAAACTTATATAAGCTGTTTTTAAATTAATAACACTAGAATCGATTTGCTACTGAATTCTAGTTATATGTTCATTCATAGCATAATTCCTTTTATGAGTTATTTCGATAAATAATCTATTATGCCGAAGATCACTCAGTGTAATATATGGAATGAACAAATTAGATAAATGGACCAGGGGTCACTTTAGAATTTGTTTGTACGATATGGGTATAAAATGAAAGGTGTTAATGAGTATTTTAAAAGGGAGTGGGCCTTAGTTCTATAAGTGGACTCCTTTTCGAGATATCGCCATAAATGTGGACCAGGGGTGACACTAGAATGTGTTTGTACGATATGGGTATCAAATTAAAGGTATGAATGAGGGTTTAAAAAGGGAGTGGCCCCTAGTTGTATATGTGAAGGCGTTTTCGAGATATCGACCAAAATGTGGACCAGGGTGATCCAGAACATCATCCGTCGGGTACCGCTAATTTATTTATATACGTAATACCACGAACAGTATTCCTTCCAAGATTCCAAGGGCTTTTGATTTCGCCCTGCAAAACTTTTCATTTTCTTCTACTTAATATGGTAGGTGTCACACCCATTTTACAAAGTTTTTTTCTAAAGTTATATTTTGCGTCAATAGACCAATACAATTACCATGTTTCATCCCTTTTTTCGTATTTGGTATATAATTATTGCATTTTTTTCATTTTTCGTAATTTTCGATATCGAAAAAGTGGGCGTGGTCATAGTCGGATTTCGGCCATTTTTTACACCAATACGAAGTGAGTTCGGATAAGTACGTGAACTGAGTTTAGTAAGGATATATCGATTTTTGCTCAAGTTATCGTGTTAACGGTCGAGCGGGAGGACAGACGGACGACTGTGTATAAAAACTGGGCGTGGCTTCAACCGATTTCGCCCTTTTTAACACAAAACAGTTATCATCCTAGAATCTAAGCCTCTACCAAATGTCACAAGGATTGGTAAATTTTTGTTCAACTTATGGCATTAAATGTATCCAAGACAAATTAAATGAAAAAGGGCGGAGCCACGCCCATTTTGAAATTTCTTTTATTTTTGAATTTTGTTGCACCATATTATTACTGGAGTTGAATGTTGACATAATTACTTATATACTGTAAAGGTATTAACTTTTCTTTTAAAATTTGACTTTAAAAAATTTTTTTTTAAAAAGTGGGCGTGGTCGTTCTCCGATTTTGCTAATTTTTTTAAGCATACATATAGTAATAAGAGTAACGTTCCTGCCAAATTTCATCATGATATCTTCAACGACTGCCAAATTACTGCTTGCAAAACTTCTAAATTACCTTCTTTTAAAAGTGGGCGGTGCCACGCCCGTTGTCCAAAATTTTACTAGTTTTCTATTCTGCGTCATAAGTTCAACTCACCTACCAAGTTTCATTGCTTAATCCGTATTTGGTAATGAATTATCGCACTTTTTCGATTTTTCGAAATTTTCGATATCGAAAAAGTGGACGTGGTTATAGTCCGATATCGTTCATTTTAAATAGGGATCTGAGATGAGTGCCCGGGAACCAAGTTAACTCAAGTTATCGTGTTAACGGACGGGCGGACGGACGGACATGGCTCAATCGAATTTTTTTCGATACTGATGATTTGATATATGGAAGTCTATATCTATCTCGATTCCTTTATACCTGTACAACCAACCGTTATCCAATCAAAGTTTATATACTCTGTGAGCTCTGCTTTTTGCTAATTTATTAAAAGTAAAAAATAAAAGGAACAAGTCTGCGTAGAACACCTTTCTGCATAGGCGGCCTTGGCCGCGCTTATAAAAAATAACCCTGGGCTACGCCATGCCAAGTCCGGGTGTGTGGTATAACCGTGGCGGTAGCTTATGCAGAAAGGTGTTCTACGCAGAATTACTGTGCATCGCGCGATTTTTATTCCTAATTTTCTATTTTTTTGTAAAATAAATAAATAGAGTTGAATGAAAAAGGTCCATTTTCCTCGTTGGTACTATTTAAAAATTTTTCAATCGTTGGAACAATTTAAAGCATCTAGTACCACCAAGCAAGCAGTGAATTTGATAAAATGGCTGTATGCTTGTGTTCGCGGAAAGTAAAAAAATAAATCATTAAATTTTACAATAATACGCAAATTAAAACAATGAAAATAGTTGATTGTGGTTTTATAAGCATTATAAAGTGTACTTATGTATAAACTTCTTGTGAAAGTGTTCGTACGTAGATAAAAAAGTGATAGTTATACCATGGTAACTTTAATTACTAATTACTAGTAAATTGTTAATAACAATTAAAAATTACTTACTGATTCTCGTTGGGGAACTCCCTGAGAACCTATGTGCAAAATTTCAAAGTTCAAACTCCTTTGGTTTACGAATAAAACTAATTGGTCCCTTAATGTATAGCCGACCCATAGAAACTGTTAGAAGAACGTCAAAGTTTGATAAAATTGTATTTTTAAGAAAATGAAATAACTCGCACCAAAAATGAAATAACTCCCAATGCCTGAACTAAAAACAATGAAGTAAGTCCCAATAAAAAATAAAATAACTCCCAATCTCAAAAAATTATGAAATAACTCCCAAAGAAATTTTATTGGGGATTATTTCATTTGGGAGTTATTTCATTATGAAATAATTACCAGCAAAAATTATGAAATAAGTCCCAATGAATTGCGAGCTATTTCATAATGAAATAAGTCCCAATTTGTATGGAAAATATTTGGGAGTTATTTCATTTTTTTGTTGGGAGTTATTGCATTTGGGAGTTATTTCACTGCACCTATGATGGGAGGCAGTCTGGCCAGTGAAGCATACGAAAAGCAATTTTTGTAAAAATTTTTTGAACTTTTCGTAATTTTTTAGGACTTAGATTCATAGAAAGGAGTCCATATTATTGAGAAATATTCAGACCACTTCTGACCAAGGATATATAAAATGTCTTCAACGCAGGCATGCTTAAACAACGAAACGATATCATTTCGTTACGATAATCAACGTTAATAAACGAAACGAAGTCATTTCGTTTCGTTTATTAACGTTAAGATCGTCAAATTAACGAAATGATTTCGTTTCGTTTTTCTGCCATATCAAAACGAAATCAAATCGTTTATGTTGATTATTAATTTCAAACTATGCTGGCAAAGCTGATTGATGGCGGAGTCATTAAAGGTGAAAGCATTAGCCAAGCTGATTGCAACTTTTCTCATGAATTTTGACAGTACGAACATTTCTCAGAGTATTTTTGACATTACCACCAACGAATTACACAAACAAATTACATAGAGTGTGTGTGTGTATGTGTGCTCGTTGTTGCCACCTTACGGCTTCACCATTGCTATAGTATTGCCAGCACAATTCAAACATAAAGTATCACGTTTTTGTTAACGTTTTTAACGTTAACGAAAGCTTTCGTTTCAGTTAAAAACGAGATACAATTTATTTTGATAATTTCTTTATCGATAATATTTCGAAGTGTTTCAACGGAAACGGTGGAAATTTTTTGATAAACGATTAGCTTAACGTTAAGGTGCATCCTGCTTCAACGTCATAGGGTCCTTAAAGTCACTGGTGTTATGTCTACTGAACCCAACCATTGTAACAAATTTTGAAACAATGAAGTCAATGTGACTAGAAAAAGAGAGTTTGGAGTCAAAAATTACACCCAAGTCTTTACTCTCTTGACACGATTAAGAGAGTTAGCATTTAATTTGTAGAGAAAGCATGTGGCAGTTATTTTTTGGAATAATACACAACACAGCATTTGTTTGAATTTAAAAATAAATTTCTGTCTGCGCACCATCCGGCAAAAGAGTCCAGATCAGAACCGTTAGAAACAGTTTGACAAATAAATATTATTTTTTATGAAATATATAGTTTTAGTGTTATATTTCAATCATTAAAGGGGAGGAGTGATAGGGAAACATATTGACTAAAAAGTGCTAAGTCAGGAGAAAAAAATTTGTTTTGAGCGCGGAAATTGTACTAAGTCATAAAATAGCTGCTGGGTTACCATACATGATTTTTATTTATCTTTTTCAAAGCTTCTACACTCAAAAGTATTGCAACTAAGTATCCTCATTCACAGTTTTGAAAAAAAAGGTTATTCCAAAAATTATTCATTTTTTTCGGATCCTGTAAAATTCGTAAAAGTTGACTTAGCACATTTTCACATTAAGATATATGTAATACTCCTATATTGCTACTATAGGCTAGGTCAGACCTGTTAACTTTAAATTAACATTAGTAATCAATTAAATAGGAGCCTATTTTAATGGCTAATGATTACTTCAATTGTTTTCCGAAAAAGCAATTCCTAATTGATTACCATTAAAAAAAATAAAAATAAAATCATGATTTTTTCCGATTAATGAAAAAAATCAAAAAAACCAAAAGTAATCAAAATGATTACTATTGACTATTTTAGATTTTTTCCATTATTTTAGATTGATTATTTTTCCACTTTGTTGAAAAAAATAATTCTCGTTTATTACATGCACGAGATAATTTCTACATACAAGTACATTTTAGGATGAAATAGTAAATCGTAAGCGCTTATCGAGCCGAATATATACATGCAACATATAGGGCGTATGGTATATGGGCATTGATCTGAACATATTCTCCGGTAAGTATACACACATGTGCATATTTT
>JARSSU010045945.1:0-15293 GCA_029619165.1 Eurosta solidaginis
TTACGCCAGCCTTAAGGGCAAAAACATCACCAGCAACCAAACCATATGCATTCACACATTCAGACACAAAAGTATCTTAATCCCGGTATCTAGGCGTGTTGCGCAGCATTAGTGGAAGGATGCTGCTACGCGCATGCGTGGGCGTGTTCAAGTGATGAAACGAAAGCACATGCGTGGGTGTGTGCGTGTGGAAAAACGAAAGCAAAGTACGTATGTGTGTGTGGTGTTTGAGTGAAATGTAGGGAATTCCGTTTAGATACGGGTATGTGAAGATTTAACCGAAACTCAGAAATTCATTAGAAAAGTTGTCTCAATAGTGCGTGGTCGTGCTGCGGAAAAGTCGCGTGTGAAAGTAGTCAAGTCATTAAATATATATATATATTTTTATGTGCAAAAAATACCGATACGGTCGTACCGTTGTAGCGGCTTTTTAAACACTTTATTAAAGAAACCGTAAACCCACGGAAGAAGAAAAAGAAAAAAAAACCCTCCAACATCCTGCCACCGGTAAGTGTAACACAGTTATAAAAATTCTTTTTATTTAAAAATTGTTAAATTAAATCTTTTTGGTTATTCACTTTAAATTTAAATAAAAGCTTTTTTTGCATGAATTTAGGACACTCAAATTTCAATCAAGTATAAAAATAAATCGTAAATTTCCCTTTTTTGTCTTGGTTTTAAATAGTTTTATAAGAAATTAAATTTGCACTAAAATCAAACGCGCTTTTATATAAACTTTTTTTCCATCTTTAAATTCCTTTTTTTATAAAGTAGATTTTTGTGCATAAAAGAAAGCATGTGTGTAAACCAAAGGTGTTATAAACTAAAAGCAATTTTAAATGGTGAAGAAAAATTAATAAAAATTGTGATGAAATGAAAACGGTGTAACACGTGATTTTAAATAAAATAAATTTTTTGATTAAGAATTGCAACTTATTTAAAATAGAATGTAAAAGCAAATAAAACCTACGTAAGATAAAAATAAAATTAAATAATAAATAAAATAGAAGTGTTTAAATAAAAATAGAAAAAAAAACTAAAAATAGCATTAAAAATAAGAAAAGAAAAAAAAACTCAAAATTAAACCAAAAATAAAATCTATTTGGAAAAAAAATGTAAATTAAACTAAAAATAAAATTAATACAAAAAGAAAAATAAAATTTATATTAAATTAAATTTAGTTAAAGTAAAATCAAAATTAAATTAAATTAAATAAAAGTTATTTAAAATTAACGCAAAAAGAAATTGAACTAAATTTGCCTAAAATAAAATCTAAATTTAAATAAACCTAATGTGTTGAAAATTAAATCAAAAGTAGCTTAAATAAATTAGTTCGAAATAAAAGAAGTGGTAACCTAAAGTTCGTTATGTGAAATAAAATCAAAATTAAATTAAAATAAATTTATTGAAAATAAAAGCAAAATTAAACCGAATAAAAAGTATCTAATTTAAAAACGAAAAGTAAATTGAAATAAAGTTTCTTAAAATAAAATCCAAAATTAATTAAATTAAATTTATTCAAAGTAAGATCAAAAATTAAATTGAATTAAAATAAAATCGATATTAATTTGAAGTAAACTTGCTAAAAGTGAAATCGAAAGTAAATTACACAACACCGGTTAGAAATAAATTTGCAATTGAAATAGATAAAAACCTTGTTTTTGAAATGAAAATGGAGTTAAACTAAATTAAATAAATTAAAACATTGTAAATTAAAAATTTAAAAATAAAACTAAATAATTAAGCCTAAATAAACTCTTCCTAAAAATACACATTAAACAATATTCAGCTAAAATTAAAAGGAACAAGAGGTTTAGCCAATATGAAAGTTAAAAATTTTTTTGCATTTGATGTACATATGTACATACCGACATATCGACATATAAGCCAAAGTTCGGTATCGAAGATATTCAACCGAACTTGGGAAAATATGTTGCTATGTGAGGTATATACATATGTACAAAGACACCAGCTGTAAATCTTGATTTTTGTCATTTTGGTTTTTTTTCGTTTGCAGAATTTTCTGGCGGGACGAAGGAAACGGGTCAGAATACTTACCCGCATACATCACGGTGGAACGGCGGAGACGTCACCATCGCCGACGCCATCAACATTGAACGCATTTGAAAGGGCATTTGAATACACATTTTTTATTGGAATTTTCCTTTTTTTGTATGGACTTGTGCACTATTTTGCCTCACCCTTTTGTTTTTTTGATTATTATTATTAATATTAATTTTGGAGTTTTCTTGTAATTTTTTTATTAATTTTTGTCAATAGTTTTGTTATAGCATATATTCATTTACTTTGTTCACTTAATTTTTTTTTACCTAGTTCGTAGCATTTCACTTAAGTTCGCCTAATTAGGTTCATGTTCAACTCATATACATTAGCACGTTAATCACCGATCTCGTTTTAAATTTTCTATTTCCATTCTTTTCGATTTTTTTTTGGCCACTTGCATTTTTTTCGCGTTTTTCTCTTGGGTTGTAATTTTGTTGTTTGCGTAATTCACCCACTCGCCACCCGCTATCGCGAGTGAGTGATTGCGGTGACATTTAAAAACTTCATTGAACCTTTGCTCAGGCAGTAAATGGTATTTTTCTATGAGTAGGCAAAGACATATGTATGTAAATTTCCCTTCCTCACAGGTCCCCGCAGCTTGAAGGCGCCTACAATGCTGATGTGCTGAGATCAGGTGAGTGAGAAAATTGACAATACTATTTGTGTTCCATTTCTTTGCATATATGTCAATGACCGATATACCTAATGCCTTAGCCTAGGTCAGGGATTTACTTTTAATTTTTGCTTAACGTTTGAGTTTCTGCCACATATATATGAATTTGTTTTTTTTTGTAATTTTAAAGATGTTAAAAGACATAGATAGATACGGCAACCATTAGGGTGTGCCTGTTCACGTACACCAGATTATTTTTCTCGTTAACTTCTTTTTGATCAAATATATTTTTCTTGTCTTTTTGGTATCAAATACTAAGTTAAGATAACATACGGGTATTTGCTTGTATATCGGTTGTTAAAGCGATAACTAACGTTGGATTTTTGATTAGCGTATTGTTGTTTCGACTAATTTCCAAACTTTTAATTTTTATTTTGTTTTTTTTTGGATAATTCATATTTTTGGAATTCTTATATTAAGGAATTGTTAGAATCTAAGCTTTCTATAGATTTCCTTTTTTTTTGTGTGAAAATACCTGAGGAATCACACTTAGTAGGAGATAGGTTTAACTTTAAAAACTATAAATAAAGATATGTTTGTAACGAGTTGGAATTTTATGAGTTGAGCTTTCCGTTGGTCACTGCAATGGAGGGCTGATTTTAGGATCTTTGGTGTGGGTGTTGCTCTGGGCTTAAGAGGGGACGTAGGGGTGATGGCCTAATAGACTTGTAGACAGACAGACTTGAGTCAGGTTTGGGGGCGCCGTAAAATTAGAGGAGTCAGCACGGCGCCCATGGCATCGCGTAAGATACGCGAAGAGGGTGGGTAGACTCCACCTGACTAGACAGGCCTCCACCTTTTTCCCCCTTTTTTTTGATTTCCCCCTCCTTTATCTCTCTGCTCCCCTTACGTCTATTGTATCTCTTTCAGCTTTCCCCTTTTCTTTTTAGAACTTGGCATGAACTCTACTTTTTTGTTAGTGTAGTTGTTGGTAAGGCTGGTGCGCAAAACCCCACCCCGTCCGACGAGCTAGCAGGGCTTGCCACCATGCCACACGCCACCTCTGTCTTACCACTGAAAGCCAGCTACATAACAATTGTGAAGCAATAAACGCATATAAAAACATTCCGTTTGATTGGGTTGTACATTGTAAACTCTACCAAGCACCGAATCATTTAATCCCTGGGTTACCTTACCGCGCTTCCTTCTGGAAAACTTAGTATTGCTCCACGTATAATAAGACGGCACTTCATGATAAAGAATAGTTCAAAAAATGCCATCAACGTAGTTTTACGGGGGTTTTCCAGAACTCGGTGTACATTATCTTCCGAAAAGTACACCCGTTGTCCATTCACTAAATGCACTGCTAATTGTACACCAGTTGGATTTCGCTCATGGATGGGAAAATCAAAAAAAACCCCAGAAAAACTCTGAAGTGCTTATATCCCGACCGTTGAGATATTTTTGAATCTCATCCGAAGTATTTTGAAAAGAAAATGTAGCTTGATTTGTGCCCTTATTAACATATTTGCAAATGTATTTAACAGCTTTAACGGAATGACGGTATTCAACGTTAATATGTGCCGACAAAGATCGCAGGAGTACAGGGAAATAAGGAACAACCCATCTATTGTCTATCCTGGTCATAGTTCCTCGTACATCAAGGTCGGCAATATTACCTCCGTTTTCGGGACACCGTCTTCGGTATGTTGGGTAGCCATCTTCGCCAGACTGCATCTCTGCGCTATAATTGCGGTGAAATCTCTTCACACACTTACCATCTGCCATGCATAGGGAAAATATATTATGTTGACCACATGGTCCATGTATCATATTTTGCACACATTTCGTACAGGAGTGGGTCATCGCGTTGGCTGGGTATTTCAGCACAATTAATGCTATCAATTTCGTGTGCTTGCATTTTGTCTGCAGCCAAAGCAATATATGACAATGCGGTAACCCACGTTTTTGCCATTCTATTGAGACCATGTGTCACCTAACTTCTCCAAATATGCATTTTTTGTTTAAAATAAACATTAGCTTTCTCATTTTCTTTTAATGAAAAACTCTAGCTACAATATCATGTCGATCATATGACTTTTGTGAATCAAAAAGCTCTTGAGTTATTTCTGGCCATTCAGATTACATGTGAATATTATAAATAAATCAGGGCGTCCATAATGACGTACATATGTCATCGCGTCTTGTGTTTTTCCCTGCATATAACGCGCTGAGCCCGTAAATGGCGATGGAAGTATAACTTTTTGGCCTATAGTAGAAGCATTAATATTAGAATCTTCATTGATAGTATCACGTAAATGTATATATTCTTCAGCACGTATTTTTTGCTGATTTCTCCGTATGAAATTCAATCTTTCGGAAATCATCTTTGCCATTATGTCCACGGAGTATTGATTTAATAAATTTTTAAATAATGAAAGTGATTTAAACATTCATGAACCGGTGAGCATAGAACTGCATGCAAGATATATATTTTGTTTGATCACAATTTGGCATGCTTAAACAGTATCCGCCTTCTCCTCTTACAAACATGGTCGGATATTGAAGAGGATCATACGCTCGATGTAGTTCAGAGAATGGTTGGAGTTGCCTTGTGCGACAGTGCAATACAATATCTCTAGGCCCCTTGTCTTCGTCTTAATGTTGGCCGATCTCGTGATATTTGAGGAACAATGCTATCTGTGACTGTGACCTCTCAGTCACAGCGGCTTTTAACCGTTATAGCTCCGACACAAAAGCAGTTTTTCATATAGATGATTTTAGCACAAGCTTATTCATTATGAGTAGATTGCACGTATTTTTATGGAGAATGGTAGAATGAACGACACTGGCGCCATCTGATATTGAAAAGTAGCCAACTCCCCAATTTTGCTCCAAGCAAATCATAACAAGAATTTGACATTTGCTTTGGCTAAGGGTGTTGGCACACTTTGCAAGTGAAATTATTTTTCCCACTGGTTGGTAGATTTTCTAAGATTTTTCACAATTAAAAACTGCAATATAACAATCGAATACTTTCAAAATATATATCTTAATATATAAAAAACACGTGCCACACAATTGAAGCCAATGGGACTCCTAAACTACTGAACCGATTTTGAATTTGTTTTGCACCACGTGTGTATTTTGATCTAACTTGAAATATAGGATAGGTGACTGGGTGACTAGGGTCTCGAGATATAAACGAGCCAAAACGTGGACCCGGGTACCCCTAGAGTGTGTTTATAGAATATATTTTATATTTATATTATTTATTTATTACGACTCTTAGAGCCTATATCAACACCTGAAAGCATTATTGCATTAATTAACAATATGTATTATGTACGAATTGAACTTAAATTAGTATCTGAATTTGAAACATGTATTTGAATTTGAAACATGTAACACAAATTCATTCGAATCCTAATATTTATTTTATATTCATTGATTTCGCGTGAGCATATAATCTTTTCTTAAATAAGTTATTATTATTAATTTAGTTAGTTAGTTTATTATTATTAATTCTTAATATTTGCAGGTAATTCGTTGAAGCATTTTAACCCTTTGTAAAAAAGACTATTTTTTCAGACTTCGTTTGAAATTAGGTAATTTAAAATCATTTCTCTGCCTCGTATTTCTGTCATGAGCCTCTTATTTAAATTTAATACTTGTTTTTAGATAATCAGGCAAATTTCCGGTTTTATGTGTATATAAACTTCATACTGTAGAAAAATATTAGCTGTTTTACGCTCATCCAATTTAAATTTTGTAGCATATCTTTAATGGGGGTATCAAAACGTTTACCTAATATAAAGCGCATAGCTTTATTCTGCATTTTTTGTAGTTTATCGATTTGCGAATCCTTCAAGATAAAGAAAATAGTAGAACAATATATGAAGTATGGCTCAATTATGGACCTATATACTTTTGCTTTATAATAACTACTCAAGTTTTTACAGGTTCTTTAAATGAAATATATATTTTAGCTATTTTACCTGTTATATAATCAACATGGTCATCAAATTTTAGTTTGCAATCTATTTGAATGCCGAGATATTTAATCCTCTGCACTTTTTCAATTTTAGTATTATTTATTTTAATAGTTTCAAAATGAGCAATATTCTCCTAGTTATTACCATGTATTTAGTTTTTTCAATATTGATTTTTAGTCTGTTATCACAAATCCAAATATTGAGAGCATCTAAATCACTTTGCAGTTTTTCTCTTATTTCATGTTCATTTCTACCATTATGGACTGAATTTCATATAGACTTAATATCATTAGTATAAATGTTAAATAAAATTGGAGCTGGCACAGAGCCTTGGGGTAAAGTATCAAATGAAAAGCTGTCGATTTGTGCTTTAGTAGAGGGTAATTTTCATACCCCTGGGTGACTAGGGTCTCGAGATATAGGCCAAAACGTGGACCCTGGTACCCCTAGAATGTGTGTATTGAATATGGACATCAAATGAAAGCTGTTGATGAGTGCTTTAGTAGGGGTTTATTTTCATACCCCTGGGTGACTAGTGTCTCGCGATATAGGCCAAAACGTGGACCCGGGTACCCCAAGAATGTGTTTATAGAATATGGATATCAAATGAAAGCTGTGGATGAGTGCTTTAGCAGAGCGTAATTTTCATACCCCTGGGTGACTAGGGTCTCGAGATATAGGCAAAAACGTGAACCCTGGTACCCCTAGAATGTGTGTATAGAATATGGACATCAAATGAAAGCTGTTGATGAGTGCTTTAGTAGGGGTTATTTTCATACCCCTGGGTGACTAGTGTCTCGCGATATAGGCCAAAACGTGGACCCGGGTACCCCAAGAATGTGTTTATAGAATATGGATATCAATGAAAGCTGTGGATGAGTGCTTTAGCAGAGGGTAATTTTCATACCCCTGGGTGAATAGGGTCTCGAGATATAGGCCAAAACGTGGACCGGGCACCCCAAGAATGTGTTTATAGAATATGGATATCAAATGAAAGCTGTGGATGAGTGCTTTAGCAGAGGGTAATTTTCATACCCCTGGGTGACTAGGGTCTCGAGATATAGGCCAAAACGAGGACCCGGGTACCCCAAGAATGTGTTTATAGAATATGGATATCAAATGAAAGCTGTGGATGAGTGCTTTAGCAGAGGGTAATTTTCATACCCCTGGGTGACTAGGGTCTCGAGATATAGGCCAAAACGTGGGCCAGTGAATGCCTTGACAGTGTTTATACAATATGGATATCAAATGAAAGCTGTTGATGAGTGCTTTAGTACAGAGTAATATATTATCCCGAGACGGACTGGGACCGGGATTAGGACTAGGACTGGGACTGATACTCGGAGTGGGACTGGGACTGAGACTGGGACTGGAATAAAATGCATACCACCCTCTGGGGCAGGCAATAGGGGATGCAGAAGAATAAGAATAAATTGAGGGAAGGAGAAGGAGATTGAGAAAGAGATAGAATGAGACGAAGATGGAGATAGATGAAGCGAAAATGACTGAGGAAGGAGTGAATAAAAGGATTAGGAAAAAGTGAAGAGGGGGGAGGGCAGATTCAGATAGAAAAAGCTTATTAAAATGTATACAGATAGGCCAAATTTAGGGCAGGACAACGTCTGCCGGGTCTTCTAGTTAGTATATAGATAAAAAGTTCGCAAGAAAAGAAAAACATAACAGGTGATAACAGCGAGAAAAATGTCTGTCAACGAGCAAGACACAACAGCAATGCAGTCCGATGACTATATCGAAAACAATGCGAGCGGAGATAAGAGAATTTACATCGGCAATCAGTTCACAGCAGCGAAACGACGACTGTTATGGACAGCAAAAAAATAAAGCACGGGCGTCGGGTACGAAATTTGTCTGGGAAAAGGAGGGTAAAATAATGGCAAGGAAAGAGGAGAATAATAAGTTTATTTATATTAATACAGATTTAGACATAGATTTAATAATTTAATTCAATCGTCTTAAACGTAGTTATCTTTTTAATTCACTTTTAATTAATTTCTTACTATCTATTACCATATTGATCTCACTTTTTCCAATACCACTCAATTATGAATAAATAGTGATCACTAACACAAGATATTAAAATTTTAATGAAATTAGTACAATAAGCTTTAAGAAACATTCACTTTGCTGCATTTACCTCAATATCAGATTGCTTAGAAAAAATGTTAATGCATTCCTTGCAGAAATAGCTCAACTGATAGACTGTATAGATCTTCTCGTTTTGGTGGAAACTAATATAAAAGCAGACAAGCAAAACCTATTTCATATAGAGGGTTTTGTTCTGAGTTCTATAACCGAGAGGAACGTAGAGGAGGCGGAATTGCGATGTACATAAGAGAAAATTTGGCTTATGAGTGCAATATAATTCAGGTTACCTCTTTCGAAACTCTCCAAATCAAAATTTTCGAAAGTAACAACAAATTTGCATACACTTTGCACGCCATCTATCGGCCTCCGCATAGCAACGTACGCACTTTTGTAAACGAACTTGAAAGCGTTCTACGAAAGTCAAGTAATGAAGAATAGCGAAATAATAATAGGAGATATTAATATCAATACACTCAACACAGACAGTGATATTGTTACTTTGTATTTAGATATGCTCTCTTCACTCGGTATGGAAAGAGTAATAACAGAATGTACAAGAGTTGATATTAAGCGAGGGACAAGTACTAGTATCGACCATATATTTATAAAACTAGCAGTCCGTGTGCGACGTTGTTCGCAGGTTCAGTTTTAACATTTTTTAAAGATGCTTTGCTATTAAATACACAATGTTTTCAAATAAACAGAACATATTGGTTTCGATATCCATTTAAATATGAATATTAATTTCTTTTATATTTACGTTCGATTATTAGAAAGGCACATAACACTAAGTTTCAAAGTAATTCAGAATATACTACATTTTTAGTTTTATTAGACAGTAGTATAGCTTGATTCTGAGGGTTCCCAGTTCTGGACATTGCAACATACAATTGCCCATTGTGCTCTCATGTTTGTTCGCAGACACAATTTCTCTACGTGATTCCATAATAAAGAAGCCTTGAAGAATGATTTGGCAATATTAGCTCGAGTTCCCTTCGCCAATACAGGCAAAGTCTGACGAAAATCTCCTGCAAAAAGGATTGTTATTCCCCTAAAGAGTTTGTCGTTAGATCTTATGTCTTTTAATGTGCGATCTACTGCCTCAATAGGCGCTCGATTGGTCATTGTAGACTCATCCCCACACTATCAGTACAGCTTCTTGTAAAATTTTGGCCAGTGATCCGTTCTTTCGAATTGAGCAAATCCGTTGTTCTTGGACGGACACGCTTAAGGGCAACTTAGGAGTGGAATGGGCTCGTTCGGCCAGCGAATAATAGAGTCGCTGCGATTCCCGATGATGCTACTGCCAGCGCCACGTGGCCGAATCCTGTTTGATATCGAGGTAACCTTCAACAGCAACTCTGCGCTTGCTTCTGGAAATACTTATGATTGTTCCACGTATAATAAGACGGCACTTCGTGATAAAGAAGCGTTTTCGCAAATGAGACGGTGGCGCATAATTCAAAAAACGCTATTAATGTAGTTTAACGCGAATTTTCAAGAACTTGGTGTACATTGCCTTCTGAAAAGTAAACTCGTTGTCCGTTCTCTAAATGCATTGCTAAGTGCACAACAGTTGGAAATCGCTCATGAATTGGAAAATCAAAAAAACGCCTAAAGGACTCCGAAGTGGTAATATAACGACCGCTGAGATATTTTTGAATTTCGTCAGAATTGTTTTGGAAGGAAAGTGTAGCCTGATCTGTGCTCTTGTTGACATATTTGCATACGCATTTGATAGATTTAATCGAATGACAGTATTCAACATTTATATGAGGTGAAAAGCACGGCAGGAGCATAGGGCAATAAGGAACGACCCATCTATTATCTATTCTGGTTATAGCGCCACATACATCAAGGTCGGCAGTGTTACCTCCGTTTTCAGGAGACAGTCTACGGTATGTTGGATAGCCATCTTCGCCGGACTGCGTCTCTGTACTAAAACTGCGAGGAAACCTTTTCAGACATTTGCCTTCTGTCATGTACATCATGTGAGAATATGTTATGCTGCCCACATGGTCCATGAATCATATTTTGCAAACTATTTCATACAAAAATGGATCATCGCATGGGTTCGGGATTTCAGCACAAATTATACTATCTATTTCGTGTGGCTGAATTTTTGTCTGCAGGCAGAGCAGTATATGACAATGAGGCAATCCACCTTTTTGCCATTCCATAGAGAGCATGTGACACCTAACTTCTCCAAATATGCATTTTTGGTTAAAAGAAACATAAGGTTTTCATTTTCAATTGAAAAACTCTAGCTACAAATCATGCGATTGTGCATTTTTGGGCATTAAAAAGCTTTTGTATAATTTCTGGGCATTCAGGATTACACGTGAAAGTTATAAATAAGTCAGGCCAGCCATAATGAAGTACATATGTTATCACGTCTTGTGTTTTTTCTCGCATGTAACGCGCTGATTCAGTAAATGGTGAAGGAAGTATGACTTTTTGCCCAATATTAGAAACATTTACATTAGAATCTTCATTTATAGCATCGCGCAAGTGTATATACTCTTCAGCTCGCTAGTTTTTGCTGATTTCTGCATATAAAATTCAATCTTTCAGAAATCATTTTTGCCATCATGTCCACTGAGTATCAATTTAATAAGTTTTTAAAATAATGAAGCTGATTTAAACAGTATCTCTGACCATAAACCGGTAAGCATAGAACTGCATGCAAGAGATATACTTGGTTCCATTACAATTTGTACAGTATCCGTCTTCTCTTAAAATATGATCGGATACTGAAGTGGATCATATGCTCGATGCAGCTCTGAGACTCGTTGGAGCTGCCCTGCACACAGTGCAAAACAATATCTCTCGGCCCTTTGTCTTCGTCTATCAAAAGTACGGCTACCTCGTTTACTAAGGGTGCATTATATCGCCCTCTGTGCTCATTAAAGGTAGTTTGTCCGCATGGATAACCAACCGCAAATCATTTGCAGACTCGGACCTGTCCATACGCTCTAAATTATATTTGAAGCTCGATATAAGAGTTATATGTATGCAGCAAGTTTTGTAGTATATCTATAACTTCCAAATTTAACGTTGGTATCATGTTTGAGCGAAAGGAGGTTTGGTCAGCCTCGGAAATAAAATACATTGTAGGTACTGGGCATGTACATTCGGTTCTGGTAATAGTGATCCAATAAGATGGTATATCTAACCTTGAATTTTGTAAATTGGCATGAAATTTCCTTCTCTTATCTCATGCGTGCCTAAAGAGGTAATTTGAAATAAACTATTGTACTTTCTGGCATTATTCAGAAATGCTTTGATAATGGATGAGTGCCGAGAATTAGGGATTTTAGTGGGTCCGGCGTCTCCTGAAGATTAGGAAGAATTATCTTACCTCCAGCACAGCATAAACCTGGCGCCTCGCCACTCCATTTTTTCGCACATTCATTCTTCCTATTAGAAGATCCTTTGAATTGGCATAATCGTAATTTAATTGGTAATTAAATGCGCATCTACTGGAAAAACAATAAATCGGAATGCGTTCTTTGCGTACGATATATAGCTGCTGTTAACGCATTGTGCGGTGTTTTCCGACTTAGTCTGGTTCGCACTTTCGGGCATTTGTATAGGTACAGTTGCTAACAAAAATAAGTATACACCTTTACTTAAGTATACACCTTCTTATAGTTTTTTATTAGATCTTGATACATTTTCTTATAGGAAATTAGTTAAAATAAATTTGCTGAAGCCCGAAATTGGTGAGAAATTTCCAAAAAGGGGGTGTATACTTTTTTTGTGAGTGACTGTATATAAATTATAAAAAATTATAAATTATAAATATAATTCTCTTTTAAATGTACACAACTATTGGCGAAAGCAACTATTCGTAAATTATAAACTTTCACTGTTTCACAATTATTCGCAGAGGTATATAAATTTCACTGATTTTAATTCGTTTTTATACTCAGTTGAGCAGAGCTCACAGAGTATATAACTTTGATTGGATAACGGTTGGTTGTACAGGATAAAGGAATCGAGATAGATATAGACTTCCGTATATCAAAATCATCAGTATCGAAAAAATTTTGATTGGGCCATGTCCGTCCGTCCATCCGTCTGCCCGTTAACACGATAACTTGAGTAAGTTTTGAGGTATCTTGATGAAATTTGGTATGCAGGTTCCTGGGCACTCATCTCAGATTGCTATTTAAAATGAACGATATCGGACTATAACCACGCCCACTTTTTCGATATCGAATATTTCGAAAAACCGAAAAATGCGATAATTCATTGTCAAAGACGGATAAAGCGATGAAACCTGGTAGGGGAGTTGACCTTATGACGCAGAATAGAATATTGTAAAAATTTGGACAACTTAAAAAAAAGGTAATTTAAAAGTTTTTCAATCTGTAACTTCGGCAGTCGCTGAAGATATCATGATGAAATTTGGAAGAAACGTTACTACTATTACTATATATGTGCTAAATAAAAATTTAGAAAATCGTATGAAGAACACGTCCACTTTTTTAAGTCAAATTTTAACAAAAAATTTAATATCTTTACTGTATAAAAGTAAATTATGTCAACATTCAACTCCAGTAATGATATGGTGCAACAAAATACAAAAATAAAAGAAAATTTCAAAATGGGTGTGGGCTCCGCCCTTTTTCACGCCCAGTTTTTATACACAGTCGACCGTTTGTCCATCTGCTCCGCCGTTAACACGATAACTTGAGCAAAACCGATATATTTTACTAAACTTAGTCCACGTACTTATCTGAACTCACTTTATATTGGTATAAAAAATGGCCGAAATACGACTATAAACCACGCCCACTTTTTCGATAACGAAAATTACGAAAATGAAAAAATGCCGTAATTCTATACCAAATACGAAAAAAGGGATGGAGCATCGTAATTTGATTGGTTTATTGACGCAAAATATAACTTTAGAAAAAAATTTGTAAAATGGGTGTGACACCTACCATATTAGTAGAAGAAAATTAAAAAGTTCTGCAGGGCGAAATCAAAAGCCCTTGGAATCTTTGCAGGAATACTGTTCATAGTATTACATATATAAATAAATTAGCGGTACCCGACAGATGATGTTCTGGGCCACCCTGGGCCACATTTTGGTCGATATCTCGAAAACGCCTTCACATATACAACTAAGGGCCACTCCCTTTTAAAACCCTAATTATGCCTTAAATTTGATACCCATATCATACAAACACATCTTATGGCGTTTATCTCGGAAAGGCTTCCACCTATAGAACTAAGGCCCTCTCCCTTTTAACACATTTCATTTGAGACCTATATCGTACAAACGTATTCTAGAGTCACCCCTGGTCCACCTTTATGGCGATATCTGAAAAAGGCGTCCACCTATAGACTAATGCCCACTCCCTTTTACAATACTAATTAACGCCTTTCATTTCTTACCGATATCGTACAAGCACATGCTAGAGTCACCCCTGGCCCACCTTTATGGCGATATCTCGAAAAGGCGTCCACCTATAGACCTATGGCGCACTCCCTTTAAAATACTCATTAACGCCATTCATTTCTAGCCATATCGTACAAGCACATGCTAGAGTCACCCTGGTCCACCTTTATGGCGATATCTCGAAAAGACATCCACCTATAGAACTAAGGCGTTTCATTTGATTCCCATATCTTACAAACACATTCTAGATACACCCCTGGTCCACCTTTTTGGCGATATCTCGAAAAGGCGTCCACGTATAGATCTAAGGATCACTCCCTTTTAAAATACTCATTACCACCTTTCATTTGATACCCATATCGTATGAACAGGTTATAGGTTACCCTGGTCCACATTCGGGCTCAGCAAAAACTACGTGCAAAATTTCATTTAATTCGTCTAGCCGTTTTGGTCCAGAAAAAACGGCTTTGAAAATATATATTAGTATAGATGTTATAATGCTGATATAGAATCTGCCACTGTTGAATGCAATATAACAGACCCTATTCATTAGTTTTTGGAATATCTAAGCAACATCACATAACCAATGCAACAACGCTATACCCCCCTTGAATGTATTAGATACCGCAAAAACAACAGATTTGCATCGAAAACTGAAGTGATGCTCTTTTGTTGAATGACGTAGATGAGTTGTGTGAAAATATAACTCCAAGTTTAAAAAAATTTATGAAAACTGTACTCGCAAAGCAAAAAGTAAAAACAAAGAATACGAAATGACTTGATGACTAGAGATTTAGAGACGCTATGCAATAACAGAGACAAATTGTATCGTAAGTGGAAAACCCGACCTAATGATAGTATAGTAGAAAAAAAAATATAAAAGTTTTAGAAAATATGTCAATAAGCAAATCCATAGAACAAGAAATAGTTATTATTGAATAAATTCTCCGAATGCAAACACGATATCAAAAAAACCTGGCAGATAATAAATAAAATCGTTGGAAAAAAGCGCATTAGTTTAGACGACACTATCACCAAACACTTTAAAAATACCGACATAAAAACATTTGCTATACTTTTGCGAAACGTTTGATGATGGGGT